>CAUHTR010005905.1:0-19870 GCA_959609185.1 Schmidtea polychroa | reverse complement strand
GACCGGACTCCGAATTAGACGGAAAAATAGTATTAACAACAGAGTTCATCTTAATAAAAAAACCATTCACAAAAGGATTCGAATCCATATACGAAGGTCCATTCAAACTCCTAGAAATCAACAAGAACGTCGCCACAATAATTAAAAATAACAACAAAATGAAAATAAACATAAGGCGGATAAAACCATACCACAAGAATATAGACCCCCAAAACGACTCACCGAAAGAAAAAAGACAAACCCAATCACAACAAAAAAACAACCAATTCACAAAAACATACACATTCAACCACAAAAATTCAATCAAAATATTCGACAAAGACACAATACTGGCTCCACTATACAAAAAACGTTACAGCGAATGCTTTAAATAAAAACACAAACATACACAAACAAATACATGCACAAACAGCGTTAATTGTACAGTTTTTATTTTCCTTGTAAATACCAAACAAAATGTAAATTTTTTAATTTTATTGCGGTTGTAGATAAAATAAAAACAGAAACAAAATACATAAAAACATATAAACATACAAAAAAAAAGGTTATTGATTGTAATTTTTTTTCTACGTTACTTTTTATTGATTCATGTTAACCTCCGGTTTTAAAGGGGGAAGTTATGTAATGTACAGTTATTTTTGTTAATATTTTAGTGTTCACAATTAGGAATTGTGAATACTGAAATATAAAATGCCACCATCTGGGAAATCCAGATTTTCAAAAAAAAACTATATAGCGATAATTTACTATAGTAAAAAATTAATAAAAATTGGAAAAAAAATCGAAAAAATCGAATGATTAATTAGATTACTTAAAAACTACAATTTGAAAGTTAAAACGCTAATCAAATTTGATAAGAAAAGCAATTCAAGAAACAGAATTGAGAAAAGCAAATTAAGAAACTAATTCAAAAAACAGAATTGAGAAAGCAAATTAAGAAACTAATTCGAGAAACAGAATTGAGAAAAGCAAATTAAGAAACTATTTCAAGAAACAGAATTGAGAAAAGTAAATTAAGAAACTAATTCAAGAAACAAAATTGAGAAAAGCAAATTAAGAAACTAATTCAAGAAACAGAATTGAGAAAAGTAAATTAAGAAACTGATTCAAGTACGATTATTCTTATCTGGTTAATAAACTTGTGATAACAATTGAATTTTGTTGATTATTATTTTTATTTGTGGTTACACAGCACACACCCCGATTGTCCCAACACATTTTTTATCGGTGACTCTTTCGGGCTCATCAAATTTCTCATAACACGCATAAGACGTTTTAAAGAGGGAAGTTATGTAATGTACAGTTATTTTTGTTAATATTTTGGTGTTCATAATTAGGAATTGTGAACACTAAAATATAAAATGCCACCATCTGGGAAATCCAGATTTTCAAAAAAAACTATATAGCGATAATTTACTATAGTAAATTATCGCTATAGGAAATAAAAAAATCGAAAAAATTGAAAGATTTATAATATTACTTCAAAACTACAATTTAAAAGTTAAAACGGTAATCAAATTTGATAAGAAAAGTAATTTAAGAAACAGAATTGAGAAAAGCAAATTAAGAAACTAATTCAAGAAACAGAATTGAGAAAAGCAAATTAAGAAACTAATTCAAGAAACAGAATTGAGAAAAGCAAATTAAGAAACTAATTCAAGAAACAGAATTGAGAAAAGCAAATTAAGAAACTAATTCGAGAAACAGAATTGAGAAAAGCAAATTAAGAAACTAATTCGAGAAACAGAATTGAGAAAAGTAAATTAAGAAACTAATTCGAGAAACAGAATTGAGAAAAGCAAATTAAGAAACTAATTCGAGAAACAGAATTGAGAAAAGTAAATTAAGAAACTAATTCAAGAAACAGAATTGAGAAAAGTAAATTAAGAAACTAATTCAAGAAACAGAATTGAGAAAAGTAAATTAAGAAACTGATTCAAGTACGATTATTTTTATCTGGTTAATAAACTTGTGATAACAATTGAATTTTGTTGATTATTATTTTTATTTGTGGTTACACAGCACACACCCCGATTGTCCCAACACATTTTTTATCGGTGACTCTTTCGGGCTCATCAAATTTCTCATAACACGCATAAGACAACATTAACTTAACAGTCTACATAAAAACATTGTATTCACATGTGAAACGGAGAAAAAATCATCGCTTGCTTTCTTGGATCTGTTAATACAACGCAAAGAGAAACACTATGAGATAGAGATTTATAGAAAACCAACTGGTACTGGTCTTTATACTTCTTCCGAAAGTTTTTGTGAATTCAAGTATAAAAGAAATATGGTGAAGGGGTTGATTTATCGTGCATGGTCTTTGTCTTCTACTTTTAAAAATTCAGTAAAAAGTGTTGACATATTGGTTGAATTGTTAATGAAGAACGATTATTCAAAATCCTTTTAAGTAATTATGGTGAAAGAGACTTTTGACAAATTTATTAAAAATCCTAAGAATCCATGTTTGAGAAAATCTGGGTGTGATCTTGTTGAGATGTGTGAGTCTGATGAGTTAAATAAATTAAATAGTGTGAGCAAGGATGATGAGCCTAAATTTGTGTTAGTATTGCCGTACTCAGAAGGTTTTAAGGATTATAAAGTGAAGATAAGAAAGCAGTTAGCGAATTTAAACTATAGGATTGTGTCAACTTCATGGAAAGTACGCAATATGTTTATTAATAAGTCAAAAACTCTGGTTAAATTGTGTTCCGATCTCGTTTATCAGTTTACATGTAATGGGTGTAATGCCACATACATTGGAGAGACTTCCCGTCATCTCTGTATTCGAGCTCGAGAACATTGTAGACCGAAGGCTTTGACCCATATTGGTGAGCACAATAAGGGCTGTTAGATTAAAATAGGTATGTCTGATTTTAAAATTTTATTAAAAAATTTCGATAATTATTGGGAACGTGTGATTTGTGAGGCGTTGTTGATAAAATCATTGAATCCGAAAATTAATGTGCAGAATGCAGTAAATAAATTATTTAATTTGCCAGTGTTTTGAGTGTTTTTAAATAAGTTTTTAAATAGTTTTTTTATATTGTATGTATTGATTGTTGTATTAAATTAAATAATTAATAAAAATTTTTTAAATTATTAAATTAAATTTTAAATGTTAAAATTTTAAAAAAATAATATATTTTTTTTTATAAAATAAAAAATTTTTTTTATATATAATTAATAAATTTGCTTAAAATCTTTAATTTAATGAGTTATTATATCGCACCTGATGATGACAGGAAAACTGTCGAAATTAATCGTGAAAAGAATGTTTGATTGGCGTTATCTTATAATTAAATCATTGCCATGTATGTTTAACTAATTATTATTATTATTATTATTACTATTATTACTATCATTATTATTATTTTCAAAGTTTTATTATTTCAATCAAATATAAAGTTGCATGCTCACTGCAAACTAAAGTAAATATGAACAATATCATATTAAATAAAAATAAGAAAACTTATTTAACTTAGTGATGCCCTCCACTAAAAAATTGTCAGAATATACTTGCGCACTATTCGAGAAAAAATTATCTTTTAACTCGCCATCTTTTTCAAACTGGAATAAAACAGTGAACTGTATCTTAACGAGCCCCATCCCGTTCATTTCTAAAATTAAATTTTCTATAATTTTCGGTGTTAACTCGATCTGTACTAAGGCATCTTTCTCCAGATCAAACCTTAGATTTTTCTTAGTCCCCTTAAAATCTATTTTGATTTCTGGTTCGTCATCTATATCAACAGAACCACCAACTTTATTATTTATCGAGCCACCTATTTGATTATTTATATCGGTTTGGTTATTTAAAACTATTTGATTAATATTTAAATCACCTTCACCACCATTAACTTTCACTACTTTAGATGGAACACCAGACCCAAGACTTACAGCAGGCCGTTTTTATTTACATTTTTATTTACATTGTTATTTATATTATTAATTACATTATTAATTAAATTTTTATTTACATTGTTATTTTATTTTTTATATGTTCTGTGCTATTCACATTTAGATTTTTATTTACATTTTTATGTTCCAGATTAAAAAGTTTAATTTTCTTTATAGTAAACTGATTGAGATGTTTACTATGTGTTTTATAAAAGATTTTATATTTTATATTTTCGAAAGTCTGGCATATTGGGCATAAATAGTAATTGATGAGATAAAATTTATGACCATAATATTTTTTCATCACTTTGTGACATAATTTTGAATGGCCAGTTGAAACCTGGCAGGAATGTTGATAAAATTGACTTATTAACAATAAATCTGTTCCAGCCAATGAGACACACACATAGAAACTGAATATTTTCCTCTCTGGGCCAATCATATTACAACTACACATACATACATGCATTGTTTATCACACGAAATTTCCATGTGACTGTCTTTGTTAGTCACTGCTTTGTTAGCATGCATTGTGCATGCTCCAGGCATGTGATGTCTTTATGACAAAATAATAATATTTATCTAAATAATAATAAACTTAATTAAAAATAATAATATTAATAATAATAATAATAACAATAATAATAATAATAATATTAACAACAAAGGATACAATACACATTTATCAAACATCAAAATTTTTGCAACAACCAAGCTAAATAATGTTGACCACATGTTTGGGTCAATTGATTTTGAAACATAGTTTTATTATACACAATAGGTTTCCCCATAGTTTGCAGTTTTGATATTAACAAAGCCGGGTAATAGAAACCCATAGGATCGAACATGAATATATTACCAGGTTTCATATATATAGTCATATATATATATATATATATATATATATATATATATATATATATATATATTATATATATATATATATATATATATATATGATGAGACAACTGAGTATTGTCGATTATGGCTTGATTATTGCTCAAAAAAGGAATTTTGTCGAGAGGAAAAACTCCTACAAATTTATTTCCCAATATTTGTTTTCCAATTCTATTAACCTGAACAGAACTACTTTAATAAAACTAAACAGTATCAAAAACTTACCCCATGACAACTTTCTGTATTTCTGTATACATTTATACCAACACTGTTCTATTTGAAGTAATTTGAACTTCATTTTCAAATACTCCATATATAATAACATGTACGGGATCAGTAATGGCTCTTGCAAACTTAATATCCAGTTGTAAATTTCCATTTTGGGGTAATTGACTCTGATTTAAATCAAATTCGGGAGCTAAAACAAATGTGAAAATGAGTATTTGCTTTTAAATTCTTCTAGAGTTATTCCACAATTCAAATTTTTATCTAAATACCCCAAATTTCTAACAGCATATATGTAGTACAATAATTATCATTTTCGAAATCTTAAGTATATGTTTCTCTATAATCAGCATTTTTCGACAAAGTTAATGATGTAACACCAAAGTTTTTGAAAATTGAGCTGGAAGCAGTATATGATCCATTATATTGAGTTTCATTTTGAAGTGTTATCAGAATAAAATTCTTCTATCACCAAATATTTGTTCTTTATAAAGCACCTTTAGCAATAGCAAATTGTACAATTTCCTTTGTTTTTAATGGATAAATTGCATGTTTTGAATTAAGGCCCAATTGATGACGCGCTAATACTAAGTAGTCCACTTCGAACTCTTCTCACCAATAATTTTGCATCAACTAATTGACATATTGGTGTACCAGTTTCACTAGTAAGAGATAAGGCAGAATCTGATCTTTTCAGTCTAATGTGTACATTATCTCCTAGTAGTAAATATTTCGGTTGATCCATAAAATTGATGATGAACACATGGTGAAAACCTTTGAGCCTTTAACCCACTTTTTTCTTTCATCATCCGTTGCTGCATAACCAATGTATTTTTAGTATCGGAATTATAATTTAAAATAGTTTCTATCAATACCTTGTGAATGAATGTATTATTTCCGCCCTCAATCTTGATATTATTAAATCCCAACACTGCATCTTTAAAAAGAATATGAAACGGGAAATTGTTCGGTATTACATCTGCATTGGCATCCAGAACTTTTCTATCTTTATCTACAACCTTGATCTGAACATTCAATAAAGTATCGTTCAAATCTAAATACTCAGTTTGCGAACCATTAATATAAAACTCTATATCATTTCAACTATCGGTAAATGAATTCATAGGAAACACTTCCTCAAATTCCCCAAATTCGATTACAGTCTCGGGCGATGGTCTATCAAATATACATAATTCGGATTTACCACAAATCATTTTGCAAATATAGTTCCATGTTCTTTCATTCGTTTGTTTATACGTGATATTCCATGTCTTTTACGTTTTGGAGCATGAGCTGGAGCTGGAGATTTTTCTTTTTTGAAACATACCTGCAACCCCCGGTAAAACTTTCCCTAATTCAGCTAAAGCATTTGATTTTAGAGATGGTAATATTTACTGTTCATTCATAATAACATCTTTTGCAGTTTTCATACCAAAACTACCAATACGTTTAAGAATAGACAGTGTAAATCCACCAATTGTTCTCAACCATCCCGATCCGTACTGTTTACAAATAAAATAGGGTAATTTACCGCCAGATTGGCTACCACTATACATACTAATAATATCAGAATTAGCCATTTATTTTATGAAAATATAATGTCAAATGAGTTTTTGAACCATTTGGAAATTCAATTAATTGACCAGAATCATCTCTTATATTTATTTCTATATTGTTTATACAGGATGTTTAAACAGGTAAATACATCGGATTTTCTACATTGATTTGTACAACTTCATCATGATCATGTTTTTCAATCCATATTGATTTCATTAAAGGAACACTGGAATCTCCAACAATGACTGGTTCCAATGACAGAATCAAGGTTCTTACTGTATAAGAGATGAAAAGGATCATAATTATACGTGTCTAGTAAATTATCACGGATCACTGCAGGTAAAAGAACATCAAGTTTACAGTTAATAACTTCAAGGAAAAGAGTCTGTATCACCTGCAACAATATTAATTTTACAACTTAATTCATTACGATATTTTTCTAAATCGATATTTTGCAGTTCATACATTCTAAGTTTAGATAGATCAAGTACAGATTGTCCAATGTAACTTGGTCTATCTAAACATATAGAATCAGGATTTAACAATGCATCATCAATTTTAATCGATTTTTTAAAAGTAGGTCTTGATGTATACGTGACTAATTTACTATCTGTTGTGCAAAGACGAAGATTCAACCTTCTCTTTAGATTTTCAACAGTTTTACCGTACAAACTGTTATTTAATAATTTATAATAATTTTTTTCTAAAGTATTTTTACTTTTAGATTTTAATTCTGTATTTGTATCAATATATTTTTAAAAATAGGTGATTGTTTAAACCTTACAGCCCTATTTAAGTTTGTAAATTTAATACCAAAAGTCAAGTATAATTTTAATAACCTCCAATGAATCACATAATTAGATTTTGGATGATTTGTTAATAACAATTTTTCAACCTTTGACCCAATCGGTTTCATTTTTTCAGCAGCAACATGGAAATCATCCAACTTATCCTGAAGCTCAGAAGAAATTACGAGATCAACTTCAAGAGTGTATCCATAAGACAAAGGTTCGAGATTTAAATTCATACATTCATCTAATATTAAATCAAACCCATCAAGCATCCAACTAAATTCGCCACAAGGTAATGGTTGACTTAAAGTCTAACCGTAAAGATTATTAATATCAATATAAAGCAATTCAGTGTTTTCATCAGTTTTTACAAAATGTTTATTTACAAAAGTAAGACCTCCTCTTATTCCACCTTCATAAAAGCTAAACTTTTCGTTTTCAGTTATCAATTCAATTGGTTCATCTAATGACATTAAAGAAAAAGACCAAGACATACCAGGAATTCCCAAATAATTCAATGGTTCTAACCTATTGTGAGCAATAGATTTCAAACGGAATTGTTGGGAGAAATCAGCCAAAGAAAACAATCAAGTTTTAAGTATATCATCATAAAGTCTAATAAATTTACACATTCAGTTTCAACCCAAATCTCCTGAGCTTTTTCATAATCGAGTTTAGTGACACCTTCCCAGATTGGTAGTAACTCATAAGTAGTTTGAAGAATATCTAAAGAAATCACAAAATTGTAAGGAAAGATTCCTTTTTCAGAAAAATAGTACCAGTAAAAACAGAATTGATTAAAGGTAAAGTATTCAAAATTTTGACAGCTTTAGCTAAAGAATCATTGATAAATTGATAAGAATCAATGAATCTTAAACTAATTTTCCCTAAATGAGCTATCAATGAAATAAAATTTTCGGTTGTAATTGGAATACAAACCAAAGACCAGTTCTTAAATTTATTTAATTCATATTTAAGGATATGATGCATATCATATCCTTTCAGGTTATGAAATACAATAGGTAAAGTTTTATTTATTTTTCTATTTACGTTACATGTGCTACAAGCAGCAACCAAATATTTCCCTGTGAAATGATCGTGATCTCTAACAGGATCGACGATACTTTTCATACAAAGCTAGCAAAGAGTAGCACTATCAAATTGTTGTTGTTCAATATTAGTTAAATTTTTAATAGGTTTCCTACCCATTTTATAATAATCAGTACTTTAAGTAAGGCTATATCCTCTACAGCACTTAAAAAATTTTCGATACAATCTAAACCTATAAACTGTTGATAAGATTTAGATCCATCTACATTATTTATAAGTAAAAGACCAGCAGATATTGGCATATGACGTTGAAAGTGAATACTGTCGGAAGGTAAAATAGCCTCAAAATCGGCATAAACTACAAATGCAGGAATTACTGTTTTCGACCAGTCAGTAAACTGTAATAATTTATTCTCAGGGAATGTGTAAAGAGTCGTTCATAACTGATTTCTTTTACACAATACTTCATGTTTGTCCAGCTCATGTTTATTTCTAAAACCGTTCAAACACCGCTGGCACCATTATGATTGTATTCGTGTATTACCTTTTGTGATTATGTGACAATTCATTAGTCGATTTAAGTTGCTTATATCAACGTAATGGAAGTTGTTTCCTTTATTTAATAATAATAAATTAATTATTTTTCCATTTAAAACTTTGGAACGGTGTATAATATCTAAATGTGGATGTTTAAATACATAGTTTGTCATGCGTAAATCGGACGAGTCGTATATAAGGTCAGTTCGATTATAACTCGATGTTCTATTTCTGGCATAACTACTAATCTCATCATATATTAAAATTGCTAAAATGCTATATAAAAAACACGAATCATCAGTTTTTTTTATATTGATTAAACATTTTTTATTTTTCAGAAAAGATGGTGTATGTAAATAACTCCTACCACTTAACCTACTTAACCTACTTATTTTTGTTATTGTGAAATGAATTTCGGTTATATTTTTTATTATCCAACTACTACCTAACTCGGTTATGCTTGTTATGTTTTCATTTAATTCTCTAATGCCTTCGTCAAAAAATGGCTAAGTTAATGGTTTCGCGTTATTATTATATTATTAACTTTTATTTCCGCGTCTTTTTCAAATTCGATTGTTATTCCGAATTAAATTTTGACGGTGCCTAATTCGTTAATAATATCTCTTAATTTGATTATTAACGATTCTGGAAATATTATTTCCTTAATATTTAAATCGCTAGTATTTAAACTCAATATCTGATGGTAGCTCGTTGAACTATCGCGTTGAACTATCGGCACATATTTAATTCATCCCAAAAATCAAGGGAAATGTTGTCAAATCCATCATTAGATTCAACAACTAGTCCATCCCAAGAATCAAGGGAAATGTTGTCAAATCCATCATTAGATTCAACAACCAGTCCATCCCAAGAATCAAGGGAAATGCTGTCTAATCCGTCATGGGATTCAACAACCAATCCATCATTAGACAACTTTCAATTGAATATATAACAAAGTATCATTCAAATCTAAATATTCAGTTTGCGATCCATTTATGTAAAATTGAATCGAAGAAGAACCAGCATCTGTAATTGAATTCCTTGGGTATATATCTTCAAATGTTCCATGTTCAATTACTGCTTGGTTTAATAAGGTAGATCTTAAAAATAAGGTCTATCAAAAAGACATAATTCTGATTTAGCGCTAAATATTTTTCAAAGATGGTACGATATCCTTTCATTCTTTTGTTTATATGTTTCTTCATAATTTTTCGTCGTTTAAGTGTTCCGCCTTTTTGTTCTTTTTGTTCTTTATCATTTTTAAATACATCGGATACTTTATTAATTACTTCAGGTAAATGTTGCATCACAGCAGGTAATGAATCTTTAATTTCAGAAATCGCATTTGATTTTAAAGCAGGCAAGATTTTCGAATTATTATTTATTAAGTTATTAGCTGTTTTCATACCAAAATTTCCAATTCGTCTAAGAATTGGGAATGCAAATCTACCTATTGTCTTCAACCAACCTGTTCCAAATTGTTTACCTACAAAATATGGGAAATCACCACCCGATTGATTACTACTATAAAAATTTATTATGTCAGGATTACTCATTTATTTTAGGAAAATGTAGTGTCAAGTATGTTTTATCTTCTTTTCCAAATACGTATTTTCCAATATCATCTCGTATATTGATTTCTATATTGTTTATATATGAAGACGATACCGGCAAGTACATTGGATTCTTTTCAATTATTTGTACTAAATCATCTTTTTCATGTTTTTCAACCCAAATACATTTCAAGAGAGGAACCAATGTATCACCAACAATAATTGGTTCAATAATATTTGTATAGATCATCAATTGCTAATTACGTTGTAGTATTTCAGGTTCTTTAAACCCAATAATAAGTTTGTCAGTATATGCTTCTTCTGATAATCCTAAACTATTAGCTAAAAATTTACTAAATTGAACTTTACTGACATCAGCATCCATTACAATTTTAACAATTTTTCCTTTTTGAATTTCAACAGATTTAAATGGACGAGAATAAAAGGTTGATAATTGATCATTTATTTTTGAAAGACCAGTAATTATTTTTTCTTCAAATGTATCAGTATACTCGATATCATAATAATACTGTATAGTTAATCGGATTGTATCAAACTTTATTTTCCGATTATTTGGAGGAATAGTGATTTGATTCAAGTTTTCTTTAAAAAAATATTTTTCTGAAAATCCTAATTTTTGTGCTTCTTTAATACTATCAAACTCTACTTTAAAAGGAAAATATTTACAATTAATGTTCAAAGTCATTATTGTTCCATCAATATATATTAAAAAAAAAGGAGAGTCGTGACACAAAGGTAAAATCCATGAGAGCCACTTCCCATTAACCATCCAAGTAAATAGGATTTTGAAATTCGACAATAAATTTACTAACTTCATTATTCGGATGAGTGTGATGTCAACTATTAGAAGGCAAATTCACATAAAAATCTTTTTTAATCATTTATGTTACGAAAATTTAATGTCAAGTGTGTTTTTGTATTTTTACTAAATTTTATTATTTTTCCACTATCATCGTGTATATTGATTTCAATGTTGTTTATAGAAGAAATAGAAATTGGTGGGTACATTGGATTCTTTATTTCTAATTGCACATTTAACATAGTGTTGTTTATATTTACCATCTTTTTTGGTTTAAAAATCTTTTGAATTCTGAATATTGAAGGAGCAGGAATAACTTAGAGTTCTTGTTCGTAGAATTTATCAGTGATTGGTTTGTTTTCATGATCAACTATCACATACATGACAGGATTTTGTTTTGTATCGATTTTCAAAATTTTATATACTTCATCATTCCAATTATTATCAAAGTTTTTGATGAACGGTGAAGAATTGATTTTACTAATTCTTACATGAACCTTCTTAAACCTTGTATTTTGGTTTATCGATTTTTTCTGCCTTTGTTAGTTTTTTAGTAAAATCAACAGGACTCTGTTCTTTTAATCCACTATGTGGCGAATGATTGTAACTGAAAAAAATATTTGGCAAAACATTTATCCAAGTTTTATTACTTTGATATACAGAATATTTTTTCAATCTTTCTCTTAAAGTTCGATTAAATCGTTCTACATGAGCAGCTTTGAACTGAGAAAATACAGAGTAATGATTTATTCCTTTGTTAACCTCTTTAACTTTGCTGTTATAAAATTCTTTACCTAAACCAAATATTTAAAAATTAATTAATTAAATTTAATTACCTAAATCGGTTTGTAAATTACGAGTTTGCCATCTGCAAACATTTCTTTTATCAGATCAGCCATTTCATTTGCAGATTTAGATTTTGTAGGAACAGCACGAGCATATCTATTAAAAACATCAATACAAGTAAGAATATATTTGTACCCTTTGTTGATTTTTGAATAAGGTATCATTTCCATCAAATACATTTGCCATAAATCATTGATTCCAATTGTTTGTATGGTCTTGTTGGAAATAGTTTCAACATTGGTTTATTTAGACTATATGCTAATTGATTAGATAACCATTTCTGAGTTTCTTTATTTGAATTATTCATTCGTTTTGTTAATTTTTCTACACCACCAAAACCATCTGGATCTTTTGGGTTTGTCCATATTGTTTTGAAACTTTTCTCTTTTCTTTTCTCGTCTGTTTTTGTCTTTTTTTTCAGATTTTTCATTTTTGTTTTGTGATACGTTTCCTTCATTATTACAACACGTTGACTAAATATTAAAATCTACAATATTTTTATTTGGCAATGAACTCTTGATACCTATTAAGAATTTAATGATGAGATTGCATTAATTGCAGATAAGACTATAGGAATTAATGCACCTAAGAACCCCTTTTTGTTTATATATTATCTTTCTCATTAGACGACGATTTTTTGTTTCAACTAGAGATAAAAGTGATCTTTTATGTCTTTGCAATAATAATCCTTTAGCTCTAGAAATATTTACATTACCACGGACAACATTTATAATAACTTCAAGCAAATCATCAATAACAAATGATGGAAAAGACTAAAATTGATATTCGTTTTGAATTTGGTGCTTTTATTAAAGCATTACCATAAGATAAACTTTGTTCAAATTTCATTATTACATTTAATTAATGCAACAGATTGTTTATAATGTGATCCATTTCTTGGTTTGTTTCTTATTTTTGGTACTTTTCTTAATTTTCTTAGTACGTTTTGTTTTCTTGTTGACTTTTTTGGTATCAATTGGAAGATTTTTAACAATTACTTTTTTAAATGTCATGATTAATTTAATTGTTTTCAGTTTTGTTTATAAATCGTAACACGCATATCATCTGGGAATTGTTGTGTAAAATCAAAAAATAAATATCCATGAGGAAATATTTTCGCATCTTGGAATGAATCTATTAAAAATTTTCTATTATTTGGATAAGCTTGTCTTGCAAAAAAAATCAATTATTGTTTGATCTCTAGGACTTTTGAAAATAATCAAATATTGTACATTTAAATTACGAGTTCTATGACTTCCACCTTGATGAAAAAAGATTTTGTGTTATGAAAATAACTGTAACTCCACAATGTCTACTGATTTTTGTAAATAAATTATTAAAATCTTTTTCTTTGTTTGCTTCCTGATACAAATCATCGATAATAATAATATCACCTTGGCGTAATCTAGATGACAAATTTTTATCAAACCCTTTAATTCTAATTTACAGAAACTGTTTTGAGTCAATCCGTGCTCTTCATCTGCACCTCAATGCCAATATATTTTATTAAATTTTGATTTAAACATGTTTGATTGTAATAAATTACATACAAATAAAGTTTTCCCACTTTCACTAGGTCGTTCAATTTGATATAACGCGTCATTTCTTAATTCCACTAATTCCTTAATTCCTTAAATTATTTTATTTAATTTGTTTATAATTAGAATAATTTCAAAAAATGATAGGAAACATCAATTATAGAGGAAGATGCTTAGTAAATGGAATGAAGTTCCCATCAGGAAAACCTCAACATTTTGTGGACAGAAGCGGAAAATATCCAATTTTGTTCTTCAAGAACGGGAAATGCAGGATAATGGGATGTAAGAAACCTTTACAAGAAAGTGATCTCAAACATCAGATTCAAGACTTGCAAATAGAACCAATTACATTAACTTTAGATATCGGTACATGCATTGATTTAAATGCATTGTCAATGAAAACCGTTAGTTACTACAAACCTGAAATATTTCCAGCTTTAAGAATTTTCAAGTATAACCCTCTATGTGTAAATGTTTTTCAAGCGGTAAAGTGGTTATATTAGGTATTAAAACCTTTGATTATTTTAATCAAATTCAAGAAATTCATAATTTCATAAAATCATTGACTATAAATATTACAACAAATCAAGAAATATTGGAATATTTATTAAGTTAATTTAATTATTTTTGTTTAAATCAATTGAATATCTACAAAAACATAAATTCAAAAATATTAATGACTAGAAGCAAGCGTATATATATTCCAAACAATATTAACAAAGATGGAAGAAATGATCCCGAATATAAAGAATCGACTTTAAAACAGTGCTTCTGAATTATTAACTTATAGAATCAAGCAATTAACTGGGATCAATTTAGAAGAAATGATATGAACGAATCTGTGCCGAAATCAAGATTTAAATGCCACGAAGAGTGCGACGTGTGTATGGATCCAGTGAAATTACCTTGTCCATTTAGGTCTAAACATTGTCAGGATTATAAGATGAATGAAATTGTTCATATTTTACTGGCAGAATTAAGAAGAGCTTATTAAAAGCAAATACTTGATGAATAAATTTTATATATTTCTTTTGTTCTTTTTATATGTCTAGTTAATTTTTTGTATGTCAAGTATTTGATATTTTTATGTGTTGTCTAGTATTTGGTTGAAATATTATTATTACTATTCCATTAAAAATTCCTTTAAAAATAATCTTAAAAAATTATTTCATTAAAAAATTTCATTTCTCAAAAAAGTTGGTGGTTATTCAATCTTTTGATAATAAATTTAAAAATCTTACTTTAATTTACTTATTTAACTTTAATTCCAAATTTTAGACTATTGATTACTTAATTTAAAAATTTGAACTTTAATTTACTTTAATTCAATTTTTAGACCCATAATTTATATATTTACCATTCTTTTTTAGTGAAGACCCCGTTTTTGTATTGAAAATATCCTGAGACCTTAAATTACTATGCTTTTTTATATTTATATTGAAAATCCCTGGACCAAGGAGACCCTCTAACTATAGTAAGAGAAATTCTGGCTTTTTTTCTATAGGCCCCTTTATTTGTATTGAAAAAATATGAGTAACCCACTGCAACAATTACGTAATCAAAAAAGCAAAAAAACCGAGTTGCCGTAACCATCACGACAGGACACCAACCAACAGGTCGAATTCTCATACTATATTGCAAAAAAAACAAAGTTCAAAAGTCTTTTGGTTTTCCAATATTTTTAAAAACAAGGCCAACTATGTGAAAAAATTTGAATTTTCTTTAAAAATAGTTAGAATTTGAAATTCCACAATCGACGAGAGCCATTAAATTTTTCCAATTTAAATTAACAAAAATAATAATGTAAACATTTTTTTTAGGTTTGAAAAGGCATTTTAAAAATTTAATGTTTGTGATTTTTTTAAAATGCTTTTTTAGAAAAAAACTTTTAAAGAAACTCTTTGAATAGAAGGAAATTTTAATATATTGTTTAAATTTCTAATTTTTTTCTTGTATTTAATAATAATATTATATAAACTTTCCAAAGTATGGGACCTTCCAAAGGGCGTGGCCAGGTGCGGTCGCATCTTCGCATACCCTAGCAAGCTGACTTTGCATGATGAGAAAGTCTATGATAATTATATTATGTTAAATTTTACATGCTTTTTGAATAAATACCGACAAAACCTTTGCGTAATTCATTTCTTGACATAATTCTCAACTTAGAATAATTAAATTTTGTCAAATATTACATTTAGTTGAAATTTAATTGTAAGTCCACAAGTACCCACATAATTCATTGTTGAATACTTTTGAAATTAATTTCTTTGAAAATTACATGGGAATGCGGGGGAAAATGTCCAATTTCTGCAATTAATTACTAATTAAAAGTAACTCTTTCCTAGTAGCTTTTTGAATCGCCATTCGGGTTTAACCTGAAAGTTCTCTTTAGGGTTTGATATGACTGTCTACTATCGTGCGCTTACAACCGTTGGTCCACCTTTAAATTTTAGGTAATAATTATTATCTAAAAGGTTTCGGTGTTCAAAATAACTGGTTTTTGACAATTTTTCTCTTCCTGTCTAGAAGTGAATATTTCATTTTGAATTTCATTTTTTCAAGTTTTTCATATGAAGAATCGGGTTAACGTTTTCTTTGATTTTAGAAACTGAAAATAAATAATGTCATTTAGGTTTCATCACTAACACATTAGAAGATGAAAAATTAATTATAATGTTAAAAATATTATTAAATCGATTTAAAAAAATAATCCTGTATTAAAATTTTAAAAATAATTTTGTAAAATTAACATTTTTATTAAAATTTTAAGTTTTTTAATAAGCATTTTTAAAATAAAATTAAATTACAAGATATTGTTTGACCTGAATGCTGAAATATTCTCTGTGTAAAATTTTATTTTTAATCTTTTTATTTATTCAAAAAAAATTTTATTCATATTTAATAAAATAAATATTTATTCCGAATTTTTGAACAAATTAAATCGGAGGCTGAAAATACCCTTCAGAATTCTTTATTAATTTTCATATTGGAAATTCTATTTTCATCATATTCAAACAAATATGAAGCTATAATTTCATTAATTAGTAGTAATTAAAATTCAATTTTATTCAATCAAAAATTTATTAAAATATTTAAAAAAAATTCGTATTCTTTTGACTTCTGAATAAATAGTTAAACATACCTTAAAACCTTCTGAGTACAGCAATACTAACACAAATTTAGGCTCATCATCCTTGCTCACACTATTTAATTTATTTAACTCATCAAACTCACACATCTCAACAAGATCACACCAAGATTTTCTCAAACATGGATCATTAGGATTTTTAATAAATTTGTCAACAGTCTCTTTCACCATAATTAATAAAAAGGATTTTGAATAATTGTTCTTCATTAACAATTCAACTAATATGTCAACACTTTTTACTGAATTTTTAAAAGTAGAAGACAAAGACCATGCACGATAAATCAACCCCTTCACCATATTTCTTTTATACTTGAATTCACAAAAACTTTCGGAAGAAGTATAAAGACCAGTACCAGTTGATTTTCTATAAATCTCTGTCTCATAGTGTTTCTCTTTGCGTTGTATTAACAGATTCAAGAAAGCAAGCGATGATTTTTGACTTTATTTTTATTTTTGAACTTTAAGACTTTTTGGCGAAAATTTTAAAATTTCACTTTTGTCTTTTATAAATTGAGTTTTTCAAAATTTTCTAACATTTCCAGTTTAAGTATTTTTTAAACTTTAGATTTTAAACTCTTATAATGCCCATTAATTATGGGTTAAACAAATCATGATGATTGCACCCCTCCCCAAAAATTTCCATTCTAGACAAATACCTATTAGATTTTTTGCATGTCCAGGGTTGATATTGCATGTAACCTTTTACAGATGATTTTACAAAAAGCTTTATGTTTAGTTTATCGTAGTAAACAATTAATACAAAATTTTATTGATAATTGTTTTAATTTAGTAATCAGTTTTGTTATTAAAACAAATGACATAAAATCTAGACAATTAATGGCCAATTAAATTTTTTTTTGATCACGTCTAGCAAACCCGAAAAGATTTTTTACTTGATTTTTTCTGACATTTACTACAGATCTTAACATAAAACGATGAACAATGAATATTATTCACATTTTGTGCCGGATAATTGAAACTATTTTAATATTCACTATAGAACAATTTTACCTAGGACGTCAGTGGACAATGTGGAAATTTTTCATCATTCTAGTTGAAAGTTTTTTAGCATTTTTTATAAAAAATTTCGCTCAACTATATTCCAATATTTCGGATCATTATATAATTTATCTTCCGTTCAATATTCACAATATTCATTGTTCAGAGAGAAACAAAATAAAAGTTTTAGAATTACTAAGTGTGAGAAATTCTTCCCTTCGGCCTTCACCGGCCATTTGGATTTAATTATAATAATTTTTTTTGTGTGCAATGAAGTAGAGTAAGTATGTATGTGATCTGTATCAATAATATCGCTTATACTAATCATACTCCTTTCTCTATATTACGCAATTGGAAGTATTATAAATATAATTACAATTAAATTTACCGGTTTTAAATATATTAAATAAATAATGAATAACAATGTGTGTTGACAGTATTTACTTATAAAACAGATGAGTAATTATTACTTTCAAGTTATTACATGAATTTTTTATCAATTTGAATATCTATATAAGAAATATCGTTTGTATATTATTTTTAACTGTTAAATTTTTATATAATTAAAAAAATATATTCAAGATTTAAAAAGTTATTAAGTCAATCACCCACCATTTCCCTTTTACACAAAGATTTAGTAAAGAATTTTTAAAAGTGGTGAAAATGATTTTTTTAACAATAACTTAACAACAATATTTATGGATTTTTATCCCCTAAAATAAGTCATACTGTGTATTTTGGAGTAAAATTTATTATAAGACCCAAACTCTTTTTGTTTTTGTACATGAAGAAATAAGACATCCCCTAAAATAAGTCATACTGTGTATTTTGGAGCAAAATTTATTGTAAGACCCAAACTTTTTTTTTGAAATACTGTATGAATACCATAAAACAACCTTCACGTAATCACTAAATTCAATTCCCTTCAATAAGAAATAGACGTCTAATAATAATAAAAAAATTATTTATAAAAGTAAATAAGTTATTGCTTTAATAAATTTAACATTTATTAATTTAAAATTTAAAGTTGACATAAAATGCACAAGTTTATAATTAGGAAACAATTGGGAAGTCAAGATGCTGATCACAATTATAATAAAAATCGGCATATTTTATGAAAAAAAACAAAAATATAATTATTATTATAAACTATTACATGCATTTTGGATGTTGATTTTTGAGTTAATTGATTTTATCATCAAAGTTTCATAGGTAATACGTTCCATATAGTTTTGAAACTCTTAGATTACATGTTAAAATTGTAAATATCTATTTTTAACTTGCCTGTCTGATTATGCTTAATAATAAACCTGTTTTCACTCAATCGGTTATGCTCCAAACTCGTGAACAGAAATAACGTTCAGCCACTCCAATGTATGTTGCATTACACCTGTTACAAGTAAAACTATATAAGAAATAAAAAAGACCAAACAGAATCACAGATTTATTGTTAAGGATGTCGTAGTGTAATTATACACATTAGTGTAATTATATACACGTAGTGGATTATACACATTATTTATGTAATTAATAATAAACCTTTAAGTTTAATTGTTTTTATTGGAGTTCTTTAATTCCTAATGACACCCGAGCTGTCAAAATATAGTGCAAAAATATTTTTCTAAAAATGTGGTTTATGTATGATTAATATTGTATATAATTTTATAATCTTAATGACATTTCGTGACACAGTGTTTGGTATACACAGATTTCTCCCATAACATTTATGTAGTAGTAAATGAAATATAAGCCAAATATTTACTTACTTTAATCCTTTAGATGCGAGATGTGGTTAAATCGAATCCCCTTGCACAGCCCACAAGTGCGAGATGCGGATTTATTCCACGCTCTAAGTGGGATAATTATATAGGATATGTAGGATAACTATTTAAAATGATTATAAACATATAAAAAAATCACAATTATATCTTTAACTTTTTTTTGACGGATAATTGAGACATTTCCTGACTTTTTATGAAATTTAATTCCGCGCTTAAAAGGTT
>CAUHTR010005904.1:0-23822 GCA_959609185.1 Schmidtea polychroa | reverse complement strand
NCTCTTCATCACCACCAAGTCCATTATCTGAATCAAAAATGAAATCATCTTCAGTGCCATTCAAAACATAGCTAATACATCACTTCTGAAATGATTCTTTGGGGATGGAATTGTGTCCCATTCAATTATTACCCACAAATCATCCATGCAGACCACATGTTTCTTAACTTTTCTCTAAAAGGTTTGTTCAGGGAAACGTTCAAAGGCTGCAAAACTGAGACATTTTACTGACTTCGATAAGTAAAAAAAATTAACTGATTTAAATAATTCAAACAATTCAATTAATAATTGACACATTACATTTATTATTAATTAATTATTGAACTATAATTATTTTAATTAAAAGTTGGTTCGCGTATAAGACGATCCATCAACTTTGTAAAATAAATTTAATCCAATATTACTAGGCTAATAAGCAAAGTAAATACGGTATGCTTTCTACAAAAAAAAAATTATCCATGCAAGATCAAAACCAGAATATCTACGATGAAACTGTTGTTAAAATTAACAGTTAATCTGGGATTCGAAATCCAATAATCTCGGCATATAATTTTGAATCTTTAGGCCCTGCTGCTGTTGCACTCTTTAAGTAGCATTGTCAGCAACCAGTTGTTGTCTAAGGTTCCAAATAAATTCAGGTCATTTCTTTTCATAGTGATTTCGTTTCATGAGAATAAAACCACTCAAGAGTAGAGGGAAGTGTGCTCCATGACTCATCATACCCCCTCCCCCGATGACTCATTTTTTTTTTCGATTTTTTTTTTCGATTTTATTTTCATATTTTTTTTTTCGATTTTTTTTTCAATTTTTTTTTTCGATTTTTTTTTTCAAATTTTTTTTCGATTTTTTTTTTCGAATTATTTTTTTTTCGAAATATTTTTTTTCGATTTTTTTTTCGAATTTTTTTTTTCGATTTTTTCCCTGATTCTTTCCATGGTGACTCATTCGTAGCAACAGCGGTAACCATGGCAACCATGTCAAGGTCATATGACTCATCCATACCAATGGCTGTAACTAGGTCAAGGTCATTCTATTTTTAGTAACAAGGTCATATGACTCATCATTTTTTAAACAAAGCCAATGACTCATTATTAAAGTACATATGACTCATCATTTTTTAAACAAAGCCAATGACTCATTATTAAAGTACATATGACTCATATTTAATATTTAAAAAAATACATTTAAACAAATATTTAAATAAAGACATTTAAACAAATATTTAAATAAATACATTTACAACAAAGACATATAGACAAAGACTCATCGATGACTCATAGTTTAAATAAGGAGTTATTATTTTTTGTGCACTAGCCCCCCCCCCCCTTGTATGACTCATCGATGACTCGCCAAGGTCATTCTATTTTTAGTAACAAGGTCATTTGACTCATCATTTTTTAAACAAAGACATATTTAATATTTAAAAAAAAATACATTTAAACAAATATTTAAATAAATACATTTAAACAAATATTTAAACAAAGACATTTAATCAAATATTTAAATAATGACATGTAAACAAATATTTAAATAAATACATTTAAACAAAGACATATAGACAAAGACTCATCGATGACTCATAGTTTAAATAAGGAGTTATTTTTTTTGTGCATTAGCCCCCCCCCTTTGTATGACTCATCGATGACATTTTTGAACAAAGACCAATCATTTATTTTTAAGACAAAGACTATCACACACGATTAGAACGATGACTCAGGACTCCACTAGAACAAAGATGTTATTATTATTATTTATTATTATTATTATTATTATCATTATTTATTATTATTATTATTATTATTATTATTGTTATTATTATTATTATTATTATTATTATTATTATTATTATTATTATTATTATTATTATTATTATTATTATCATTATTAATATTACCTATTATTATATATTATTATTAATATTACTTATTATTATATATTATTATTAATATTACTTATTATTATCTTTATTATTATTTTCAATGTAATATTATTATTTTATTATAATTATTATTACTATTATTATTATCAAATTAATATTATTTCAAAATATTATTTCAAAGTAATTACAAAGTAATAAAAAAAATAATTTTGATATTAATAATAATAAATCCCATGGATGCGTCATTCTGAAAACAGATGTCTTTGTTTTAAAAAGTGATGAGTCATTGTCTTTGTTATAAAAAGTCAGCGATGACTACCTTTGTAGTACCTTTTGTTTGATATGTATATTATAAGGTTTGAAAAATTTGAACCTTGGACCTTTGACCCTTGGACCATCATACTCATCTTTGTATTACCTTTTGTTTGATATGTATATTATAATGTTTTCAAAATTTGAACCTTGGACCCTTTGACCTTTAAACTTGGACCATCACACTCATCTTTGAATTTCCTTTTGTTTGATATATATATATTATGAGATTTTAAAAAAATTGAAGGTTTTTGACCCTTTGATGGTTATTGACCAACCATACACCTTCGAAGATATGACCATTAGATATACCTCTTAAATACCTTTCGAATGATATATATATTAGAAAGTTTGAAAAAATTTGAAGGTTTTTGACCCTTTGAAGGTTATACCATTCGAAGATATGACCATTAGATATACCTCTGAAATACCTTTCGAATGAAAAGGTTTGAAAAGATTTTTTAAGTAACCCACCAGTTTATAATATTGATTTGCATATAAATTATTTGATATATATATATATATATATATATATATATATATATATATATATATATATATATATATATATTATTATTTTCAAAGTAATATTATTTTTCAAAGTAATACTATTTTTTATTATTATTTTATTATAATTATTATTAATTAATTAATTAATTTTATTATTATTCACAAAATATTATTATTATAAAGACATGTTGAACTCGTGTCACGTGTAAATTAAACAAAGACAATGAGTAACAAAGACATTATTTGTTACTATGTGAGTCATTGATGACTCACCATTTTAGAACAAAGCATAGAGTATGTGTGCGTATATTTCTCTATCCTATCGTTATTCTGATTGGATAGACGTTACATATACTCTATACTTTTTTCAAAATGCTCGTGGATGAAAAAGTAAATTTTAATTATTTTGTTTTTAATTATAATGTTTTTTAGAAATTATGAAATCAATTTATGAATTTTTTATGAAATTTTATTATGAATTTTTTATGAAGAATATGATTTTATGGAGAAAATTATATCAGAAATGGTAATGTTTTTTATTAATTTGTAATTACTTTGAAATAATATTTTGAAAT
This sequence comes from Schmidtea polychroa, assembly GCA_959609185.1. Classification (NCBI taxonomy): domain Eukaryota; kingdom Metazoa; phylum Platyhelminthes; order Tricladida; family Dugesiidae; genus Schmidtea; species Schmidtea polychroa. Next base: position 20,546 of record CAUHTR010005904.1, on the reverse strand, counting down.
AATATTAATTTGATAATAATAATAGTAATAATAATTATAATAAAATAATAATATTACATTGAAAATAATAATAAAAGATAATAATAAGTAATATTAATAATAATATATAATAATATATAATAATAGGTAATATTAATAATGATAATAATAATAATAATAATAATAATAATAATAATAATAATAATAACAATAATATAAACAGTACAAGCTTTGTGATACCCAGTGCAAATCCCAATAGTAGACTAGTTTCGAGCTTTTGGCTCTTATCAGTACTATGCGGGAGACACGAAGATTTCTCTTCGCGCCAGGTAAGTATACAATATTGTTGATTCAACTCTATTGCATACTTTCCCCGGTACACTGGAAATCACATCGCTTGCAAAATAGCTTGGTCACAGAAAAAATCTGTAAACTTGTAAACATGGCGTATGAAAAATCATAATCACCTCTGCGGACTAAAAAATTAGTCGATACACAGAAACTGTTTACAAGTGCATCCGATTACCTTTAGCATTTTTGACTTTCAAAGTAATGGTGTAAAATATTTTTGTCGGATGTCTCACTTGAATAAAATAAACAGTACAAGCTTTGTGATAATAATAACAATAATAACAATAATAATAATAATAATAAATAATGATAATAATAATAATAATAATAAATAATAATAATAACATCTTTGTTCTAGTGGAGTCCTGAGTCATCGTTCTAATCGTGTGTGATAGTCTTTGTCTTAAAAATAAATGATTGGTCTTTGTTCAAAAAAGTCATCGATGAGTCATACAAAGGGGGGGCTAGTGCACAAAAAAAAACTCCTTATTTAAACTATGAGTCATCGATGAGTCTTTGTCTATATGTCTTTGTTTAAATGTATTTATTTAAATATTTGTTTACATGTCATTATTTAAATATTTGATTAAATGTCTTTGTTTAAATATTTGTTTAAATGTATTTATTTAAATATTTGTTTAAATGTATTTTTTTTAAAATATTAAATATGTCTTTGTTTAAAAAATGATGAGTCATATGACCTTGTTACTAAAAATAGAATGACCTTGACCTAGTTACAGCCATTGGTATGGATGAGCCATATGACCTTGACATGGTTGCCATGGTTACCGCGGTTGTTACGAATGAGTCATCATGGAAAGAATCAGGGGAAAAAAATCGAAAAAAAATAATTCGAAAAAAAAATCGAAAAAAAAAATTTGAAAAAAAAAATCGAAAAAAAAAATCGAAAAAAAAAATCGGAAAAAAAATGAGTCATCGGGGGAGGGGGTATGATGAGTCATGGAGCACACTTCCCTCTACTCTCAAGGCTGCACAATTCCAAATGCTATCTTTGTGTCATCAAACCAACGTTGTCTGTGATTGGTCAAAAATTTTTAAGTGATTACAAGATCATTGGATAAGAAATTCTGAGACTGATAAAGTTTCTTATGTTAATAATAATAATAATAGTCAAATAAGTTTGAAGTTATTCGGCCAATAGAAATTGCATCGAATATGACAACTTACTTTATTTTATTCAAGTTAACCTACCGACATTTCATGAAATTTGATACGTCATAAAATAAAATTAAAACTTGAATTGCTTAATATTTCAAAAATATTTCCAGAGACTATTTAAAATCTAAATATAATTTATTGCAATATAATATTTTACTTTGTCTTCTTAAGGTATCGCCTTGACTACCGCAACAATGCAACCAAGTATTTATTAAATTGCATTAGTTTGGAATCCAATGAAATTACTACACATTTATGCATTCAAACATTGAAAATAATTGACAAATAATAACGTTGGCTAAAATATCTTAATTAACACAGGAAAAGTATATTTTCTCCGCTATCTTTGTTACCATTAATTATAAATCTAATTAAATTTAAATTAAATTCATATTGACACGAGTATCCTTGAATATTGGCAATAATATTTAGATTTGAGTTTTTTTTAATCTTTTGTTTAAATGTATCATTTTTTAGTTGATACATTTGTTATAGATTCTGTTTCCGATTAATTGTTTAGCATTAATTAAATTTGATTATTTTAATTAAAAAATAGTTAATGAATCTCACTGAAAAAATCTCTGGGAATGGACTTGTATTTTGAGATTTCTTAAAATAAAATAATTTATTGCGAATTTTGCATTAGTTTAAAATTTAGTGCTAATCAATAATTTCCAACAATATATATTATTAATTTCACAATTTAAACAAAATTTTCACATATTAAAATTTCACTTCGATATCAACACAAAAACATTTCAATACAGTGCTTGTTACAATCCTCATCAGATAGGTATTTTAAAACGAAACTCTCACACAATCTCTATTTCTAGACTTTTATTACTGTTTTCACCTCGCCTTTATATGGAAAAGTCTTTGGCACCTGGCTCCACCACCAAAATAATAAAAACGTAATGCTTGACGTTCTATTGGCTGTGATATGTTTATTTTTAGTAGTGAAAACGCTGGACCTTCTTCGTCTCTTAGGATTTTATCCTCTTTGGTGAGATGGTGGTTAACATAGAAATCAACGTCAAAGTCGAAATCAGGACGAAATAGTAGAAATATTCATGTGTGGGTGTTTATATCTTTAATTTAAGCATTTAAAATATTTGGTTGGCGAATTTCTCAACATTATGGCATCATTTAGGCGTCGCTATGCTTTACCTGAACCTTCGCACTCAGGGTGATCGTCCTATTAGCCAATCCATGGAAACGTATCTCTAATTTATAAAACATTTCTATTAATGTATTATATAGTACTCTTTCCTACATTTACTAATATGTATATTCAAGAATATTGTAAAAACCTCACGAATTTAAATTGTATGAATAATAGAAACAATATTTATTTATAATAAAAAAATGACAAACGCACGTTATTTTTTTGATACAAAGGCAAAAATAAATCTTTTTTTTATTATGGACATGTTTTTCAATTATTTTTCAAAATAAAAGAACACTTTCTACAAGAAAAAAATCGTTAGCGAATCTTAAACAAAACTTGATATTTCGTATACCAAAGTCTCTCTCGGGCATGCACAAATTTGCCAGTAATTTTTGCTTTAAAAATTTGCGTTAAGGGGTTAACCACTTGTGCTATATTGACGTGCCAGGCACGTCTTGATGATTTTTTTTTCAGAACTGCAAGTGACGTGTTTACCACGTTGATAGTATATCATACAAAAGTAGACTATTGATTAATAAAATTTATTGTTGTTGTGAATAATTATTTATATTCATGTAAATCTTTTATGTAAGACCCTACCCTCGCACTAAGCACTGGTCAAACCTCTGAGCTCGCTGACGCGGTGAGGCGTCGATGCCTTACGATACTTTATATAGTAGAGCGCGGCTCAGCTACCGAAAATTAAATCATATCGCAAGTGGTTAATATTAACAAACTTAATGAAATAATTTTAAAACGAGTGTATTTTCTATGCAATAAACATTTCAATACAATTAATATTTTTGCGTACAGTCAGAAAGTTACTCAATAAATTCTGACTTTATTCGTTTATTTGTTGTAGATTTTATACAACATTATCAAACGTGATTTCAGGAAATACATTATGTGAGTGATTTTATAAGCGAGATTTTGTATTGTTCCAACGAAAAAATATCCAAAAATAGTTGCATCAAATATCAAAGAACAAATAAGCCTTGTGGATTGCGTAATCTAATGCTGATTTTGTGATTACGCAAGCTGTTTAAAGAGTTTAACAAACGTATTATAACTACATGTTAGAAAATATCAAAGCAAATAGAAATTGACTCAGTTGCACACGTAATATAACAATAGAAATGTTTAATTATTAAATATCTTAAATAAATATTATTAAAACTTAATTACACTCGAAATCAAATTATAAATTATTACAAAACCAAATAAACATTTAAATTAGAAATTAAAACAACATTCACATGGAAAAGATTGATGAAAAATAATAAAAAATGAAATTGATTAACTAATATTTTACACATAGAATTTATTTAAAAATAATTTTTAATTAGATTTCAAACTGGAAATTGATTTTTGTAGCAATTTGAGTTCATTTGATATGGTTTCGAATCTATAAGAAATTCTAATATTTGAGACATTTGTCAACAAAATGTTGTTTCCTTCTACGCCTTCTTTTTTATAATTTTTTCCCAACCACTTATACTTAGTGGCTTCACAGAATCCACTCATTAAAACACTATTTTTTGCCAATTCACACATGTCAGTGGATGACAATTTCCAAATCTGAGTAGCCATGCTATATTCCTCCATTAAAGGTTCTCTTGTGAAATGAAATTGCAAAGGATCGTCAGTGCTGAGGCTTACGTTTAATCCACGACAGAAATAATCAAAGAAAGGATTTCGGTTGTATTCGAGAAATAGGAAGTTGTTGCTCAAAGGTGACATTGCAATTCCCATTTGACACAGATAATATAAATATTGCATTACAGGGGTTTTTCTCAGCAGAACTCCATGACTTATTCCATCTGCAACCAGAAAAGCAGCTGCAAGATTTTTAGGTGAACCAGCTTCACCACAATGAGGTCGAAAATTAAAAGTTGACATTCCTTTACTTTTTCTATAGTGATTAAGAACGGTCATATTGGCATACATGTAATACAAATAATAAGCATAGGAAGGGTTATGTTTGCTAGTCCAATTTTCGGGAGTCTGATTATTTTTATTTATTTCAATGGCTTCATGTTTCGATTCATCATCAACTGAATCGAATCCACTAATATGGTTCAAAAATACATTCAATTCTGGATGACTTTCAGGATTCTTTGATACTTCGAAAAGCGGAATAAAGAAATTTGAGATAATATCCTGAAAACTGTTAATAGATTTAGTTGCCTTGAATATGTCGTATATTCTCGGAATTTGTATCATCCATTTAACGGCTGGAGATTGAACATTATGTTGAACAAACCATATTGCCAATTTATCCCATTCATCTATTTTTCTTCCATAAATGGACAATCGAAATTCGGAATACTGATATTTGGAGTATTCTATTTCTTGGATTACTTCCTTTATTATTTTGGCAAAATATTTCCCCTTGATATAATTATCAGTCTTTAAAAACACGTCCCTTAAATCTGGATGACCTGCTGGGTTATATTTAGAATTAAAAGTATCAAATCTATGAAAACTGTTGTGATCACAATGAACATCAAGTCGATCCACAGTGATCTGATGATCTGCAAGATTCATTTCTTCAAACATCTCATTCAGAGACATGGGAATTTTAGTAGTTTTATTTACCATTACAAGTTCATCTGGATTGTTCTTTAAGCATTCTTTTATAAATCTTTGAAGATGTTTTTGATTCATACACGACGACGCATGAATGTGCGTATCAACTTTGCGGATATTGTAAAAGTCTTTATGTGAACTTGACTTCAATTCATTCAATTCGGAAGTACTATTCAAAAGCCTGTGCATATCGAATTGGTTTTTAAGAAAACCCAGTCGATTGAAACAGAAAGTTTTCAAAGGGCCATTAGACGCATATTTCACAAGCTTTTTATAGTCTTTGACGAAATTTGTGAAACTGATTGGACAATTTAAAAATACTTCTCCTGACTTACCAACGATTGTCATAACACCATTTTCGAAGACAAAATCCTCACTTGAATAATTTGTCGACGTCGATGAGAAACTGTATAAATTTTCTGATTGAAAATCGAAATTTTCGGATTCCATTTGAAAGATTTTTTCAGCTTTCGAATAGAAACTTTGTAAAGATAATTTCATGTAGAAATTCCTAATTTTGAGGGCTTCGAATAATAATTTCGTATTGTGATAATTGGTAATGCATGTCGAATGGGAAACATGTTTCGGATCCAAAATTGTAATTTTATTATAATTAGGTTCTTCTTCTATTTCATGTTCATAATCTTTATAATATTCTAAATCATTTTCTTTTCCGGTTTCATTTGCCTTAGGAAACGATGATTTGGGATCCTTTCCTTTCACATCGAGTTCTATTAAGGAATTTGTGATATCGGATAAAACTACCGATACTGTTAAATCTTGTTCAATTTTTTCCATTTTTAAAGATAATAAAATATAACAATTTTTCAACAAATTTAATTTTTAAATACCTCTTATTTTACAAATTTTTGTTTAAATTTATTGAAAAATTGTTTTCGGTTTTTAGAAATATTTACAAATTTTTTTTGATAATAATTAACAAATAATAAAAAATATTTATTTTAATTAATTTTAATTAATAATATATATTATATAAGAAAATAAAATTGAATTTATTTTTCAGTTTCTTAAAATTTCCAAAAGATATTAAATAAAATTATTTTTCAATAAATTTAATTTTTAAATATTGTCGTTTATTTTAAAGGTTTTCGTGTAAATCTATCGAAATTTTTTTTTGGTTTTTAGAAATATTTACAATTCTTTTTGATAATAATTAACAAATAATAAAAAATATTTATTTTAATTAATTTTAATTAATAATATATAGGAAAATAAAATTGAAATTAGTTTTCAGTTTCTTAAAATTTCCAAAAGATATTAAATAAAATTATTTTTCAATAAATTAAAATTTTTTATGGTTTTTAGAAATATTTACAAATTTTTTTGATAATAATTAACAAACAATAAAATATATTTAATTTAATTTATTTTAATTAATAATATATAGGAAAATAAAATTGAAATTATTTTTCAGTTTCTTAAAATTTCTAAAAGATATTAAATAAAACTATTTTTCAATAAATTTAATTTTTAAATATTGTCGTTTATTTTAAAGGTTTTCGTGTAAATCTATCGAAATTTTTTTTTGGTTTTTAGAAATATTTACAAATTTTTTTCAAAATAATATATGTAACTTTTTTTTGATAAAAATTAACAAACAATCAAAAGTATTTATTTTAATCAATAATATATAGGAAAGTCAAATGGACAATTTATTTTCAGTTTCTTAAAGGTTCCTAAACTTAATATAATATTAATTTAATAAAATATTTCAAAATATTTTTTTATTTGTGGTGCACTTTTAAAATAAATCTTTTACAATGAAGATCCCATTTGTAAGGTTTAAATTAAATGGTATATTTTCTTGGAGATCTCCGAAATTTCTCAATATTCTTGTATGAACAAAGGGATGAATTCTTGAAACATATTTCTTAGAGTAATTAATTGAAGCATGTCCGAACCGTAAAGAAATTTATGCAAATAACCGGCCCCTTATATGTGATTATTCTTGAGTTTCCACAATCACTCGTCATCATTTCTTGAACGAGTCAAAGTAAAAAAAATTCTTCCAGTTCCACGCTCCAAAAATATTCATTCAAAAGACAATTTTTGTTGTTTTATATAAATATTATTACTCAATATTATATTAATAAATTTAATGGCTCCCCTTCGTATTTATTATTATTCCTTTCCCTGATCCTAAAAAGTTCTTGATCAAAATTTCTTTTCATGATGCTGATTTTTCTTTGCACGTTGCCATTTTGATTGCATAAATTAAGAATTTGAAAATTTTAACTTTATAATACCAGAACTAAATATATGAAAATTTATCGACTTTTAAGTAAAAAATAATTATTGAAATAATTTTTTTTTAAAAAGTAAATAATTAATAAAAAAATAGTTTGATTTTTTTAAAATTATAATTAAAAAAATATCGATAATTAAATTTATATCTTAAACGTCCTTAGTCAAATTTCAAATGGTTTACCCTTTCGCGGGAACCTCCGTAAATATGTGATGTTAAAATTATACCAATACCTCGGTTTGCGTGATTAATTGGAACCAGAAAACAACGCAAATGAAAACCATGCAAAATGAAACACAATTTTTCATATAAATACACGGAAAAGCAAAAATAAAACTAATTTTTTGAAAGAAAATATATAAATATTAAAAGAACTTGTACCAAACTTGAGAAGCAAAAGGTTTGAAAATTCTGATAATATGTGTCAGAATGTGGAGGATTTCCTGAAGGAGCAGCCATCGATTTTCTACAAAAAGTTTTCCTGGAACTTGTTGAGCCCTGGAAGAAGTGTGTGGCTCACAAGGGGTCTTAAGTTGAAAAATAGTACCTATATATAGTTAGTGTTCCTGAGTTGTAATATGAAACTTATGGTATTTTTCCTACTTATTTAGTCTGGTTATTTATTTGGCACACCCCGTAGTATTTATTTTCAAAATTAAAAATTAAAAAACATTTCAATTCAATCTGTTTAAAATCACATTTCATATAAAGAAATTCCGAAATTTATATTGCCTTATCCTCAGTCGAAATCGTATTCTCAGACACATCTGACTCACTTAAGTCATCCGTACGATTTGAAATTGGCAAGAAAAATTTGTCAAACGTTGTTTGAACAGATGACTATCTTTGAACTGACATAGGCCAGTTCAAAGTAACTCTATGACCTGCGTGGGAGATTGAAACTCAGGGAGCGTGTGCTCAGGTCATGGAAAGTAGCACAATTGATATCCGTTTTACACGTTCACGAGAAATGTGAATATTCCTTTTCATTGATATGATTCGTGTAATAGGTGATGGAATCTTCCGTGATCGATCTTCGTCTAACTTGTAAGCGAAATGTTGTTTATGGCTTAGGATCTATAATTAATTGGTTCATGCCACACTTTGTTAAAAGATATGCCCAAGCATGCAGAATTATTGACTTGAAAGCTTCTTTTTTGATGAGTAGAGGAACTGCATAGAGAATGCAGTAATTGTACTCGTAGTTCATGCGAAAAGGATGCACTTCCATTAGTCTTCTACTAGGTGACCTCATATCATTGGATCCGATCTCCAAATTACAACTGTGACAAAGCCATAAACAACAATAAAATCATGTTTGTTTTCTTTGAGATAGTACTAAAAAGATTAATAAAAATTCTTGTAAACGTGCAGTGGTTAACCTACCTTTGAGTTTGAAGTGTTTTTGGATAGCTTTATACGAATTAATGCATTCATTTTTTGTTTTATTTATTAAAGATTTTTGTATATAGTGTTCCAGGATGCTGTATGGAAGGAAGTATTAAGAATTCTATATGAATAATCTTTTGATGAGTTTGATGGCCCTATAGCAGGGTGCACAACCTTTTTTGGCCAAGGGCCGAATTGTATTTTTTTAGAGCATTCGAGGGCCGAAGACAATATGATGCACAGAGCTAGTTGTCTAATTCTAATCTAATAAGATGGCTGTGACTGGATTCTCTTAGCGATTGTTTGGCCAGTTTTTACAATCTTCAAAATAGAGTTGAGGTTGCTATCAGTGAAGTTTGATCTCAGCTTATTTTTATTGAGGTTCATGATTGAGAATGTTTGCTCACATGTGTAGGTACTTTCAAACTGTGAAAACAACTTTAAAGCCACGCCCTTAATTTTGCCATATTTGTCTGGACAAAGATTCCTAAAAATACCAAAATGCTATTTCAGTTCAGCTGAACTTCTGAAGATCGATGACCTCCAACTGATACTATCGTACAGTGAAAAGGATTGCATGTGAAATTGAATAAATTGTTCCTTTCTCTGATGTCTTGAAAGCGTTTTTTGAACTTCTGAATAAAGGTTCCGCAGGATTCATGGCATCCTGAAAAGTCACTCTGATACTATCTCTCAAAAAGTAAGCAAGCATCAAAAATGGAAAAGATTGCCAAACTGTAGATGTGATTGAAAGAAGTTTTAATTGAAAAGCTTGCAGCTCTTGAAACTTGTCAAAAATAAAGTGATCTTTACCTTGAAGACGATTTAGAGTATTTAAATGGCCAGTGATGTCTGTAAGAAAGACTAAGTCAGACAGCTATACTTTATAGTCAAACACACATTTGAATTAAAAACTCGCGAATCTTTGAAGGCAATTCAACAAATCTCAATCTCAACAAATTCTCTTGCATGGACAACTGCGATTCGACTTCTTATTAAGCTACCTCACTGTCCGATTCGGATTCAAATGACTCATTGCGATCAAGTGACTTTGTCAGACCAATAACCATAGAAACAATCGTCGCTTTGTTTAGGCGTTCAAAATTTAGGAGAGGATCCAACTCCAATTCAGGATAATTTGGGTTGCCTTTGTGCAGATATTGAAGCAAACTTGAAACTTTCGTTCGCCGTTGATTCAGTGGACGTGAAAGTGTTTTCTTCAGCCGAACGGCTAAGTCACTGCTGCCAAAATTATTTATCATGAATGAAATCGTGTGTCAGCTAACAACAGTGTTGCGTCACGATGACAAAGTGCTTCCACAACTAACTTTACTGGTTCAAGTGTTGTTACCAAATTTTGAATCATGTTCAGCTCTTCTTCTTCAAATGAAATACTTGAACCAAGATCAATTAAAGATTTTAAATTGCAGTTTTTAACTTTACGGAAACTTTCCAGCATAGAAAGAAGACTGTTTCATCGTATCTTTACATCAGTCATCAACTGAATTTCTTTTCCGAATTCTGCTTTGATGTATTTCTGGAGAATGTCGTTTTTTGTCGGAGATCGATGAAATAGCTTGGCAACAGACCGTACTTTACCGATGAATACATAAAGCTCATCCGTAAGTTCTGGTTCATCTTCTTTGCAAACAATTTGAAATTCGTCATATTCACTTTTGTTGTCTGAATCGCTGTCATCGTTATCATCAAACTCTTCAATTGAGATAGAAACATCTTTTTGTAAAGTAATTCCACAACCGCCAGATGTATGTTATGTGCTAAACATAGTTGTTGTTCGCAAGAAAACAATTTTCCCACTTTTACCATTACAGCGGCACCATCCGTAATGGTGCATACAATATCTTTGTGTAAATTTAATCCGAAAAACTCCAGCTTTTCTTCAATAAGTTTGATGCAGCTTTCTGTCGGCAAAGATCCACGCACTCGAACCAGTCCTAAATTCCAAAATTTATTTTGAATGTGCACATTTAGATTCAAATATAATATAGTAAATAATTAAATTGAAAAAATTAATAGTGAAAATCACCAAAATTAATAAAATTCAATTAGAAATTTGATGCTTCTTGAATAATTGTAGATGTTTATGAGTAAATAAACAATTCTTAAGCAAATATTTGCATAATTTGATAACTACAATAAAATCTTGAGTATAAAGGTCACCTTTTAATTCCATTTCAACTCTTATTTTATGGTTTGTAAAAAAATATTAAATGTTCATAATATAAATTCATTTAATATAAATTCGAATGAAAGTTTTCTCTAGTTAGCATATAAAATTTTTGACAAGCGTTTTGTTTGCATGTCTGATACGCTGAATTTGATATGTACAGTTAGATATCTTGTTGTTTTAATAATTGGGAATTTACGGTTTTTATGAATTAAATAAAACTTGTTATTTATAAATTCTTTGAATAAATATATATTGTTAGTTTCAAGATTTTTCTGCAAAATTTAAAGATGGATCTAAAGTTGGATTTAACTGGCGACCACGCCGAAAATCAAAATATCAACGCCATTTCGAAATCGACAAAATCGCTAATGGAATGCCTACCAAAATCATGCCAAGACATGCTCACACTGAACATCAGACGATATGATGGATGAGGTTTAAAAGAAGCCGAAGAATGGATCAGAGATATAGAAGAATGGTTGCTGACAAATGGACAGCGATTGACAAGCACTTTCGATGTGTTATTAGTGGCAGAAGCAAAGACATTGTGGGAAACGTCAGAGAAACAGAAACAACAGATGTAAAAGTCAAAGCGTGGTTCTTAAATACGTTCACAATTACAAAATCAGAGAATTGGCAGCTATGGAACAGGAAGATGATGAAAGGTTTGTAGCTTTTGAGATACGACTAAGAAAAGCTTTAGCTGAAATTTTAAATTCAGGACGATCAGAAGAAGATATTGTTCAAGACCTCATCGCAAATAAAGCACTCGATGCCAGACTGAGTGAGATACTATTGACGAAACCAGAAACAAAAATTGAAGAAACGAGATTATTGGCGAAAATTTTTGAAAGTAACAAAAATGGAAACCATAAAACAGAATTTGTTAAAGCAATCGGTCAAAGAACATACGCTAGCGTAACTGAGGGAGGGCAGATGAGAATTCAAAAGAATACCCAAGATCCCATGCCTACATCTCCACAAAGAAGACTATTAGAAGACCCATTTAGTCACCACAGATCAAGAAGAGACGAACATCATATACGCGGACCAATACAATATGAAGGAAATAACCATGGTCGTCGGGAACAATCTCCAAGAGAACAATTCTTGAGAAATGCAAGAAACTCGAATAGCTCAGAAAGGAAGCTGCCAACAATATCCATGAAGAATATAGCAAGGAGGCTGTACAACAAAAGTAGAGGACTACCACAAGCATCGGTCAAAAAATTAACGGTAGGTGATTGCTTTTGCTGTGGCGAAAAGGGACACAGAAGGTATGAGTGTCCACTGGGAAATAAATGCCTGATATGTGGCAAGGAAGGACACGGGTTCCGAGATCGTTTTTCGCTACGGAAAGAGGTTCCACACCGATATCAAAGGATAACGTGCATAGAAGAAGAAGATTCAAAATCTGAAAGAAGAGATTACACCGAGAACAGCCAGGATTTCAGAACTCCTCACAGCGACATGGAAGATAGATACAATGTCCCTGAGAAATATACTATATTGAGAGAAGACGGAAAAAACATCAGCGACTCCATGGGTTTCATTTCGTCGGTGGAGTCAAGACAATAAATTGTGAAATAGGAAATGAACGACGAAGAGACGAGGCAGAAGAAGAGATGTGCCAGACGAAAGATGGAAGAAATTGGAGTAAAATAATGTTGAATAATGCCGAAACAGAGATGTTAAGGGATTCTGGAGCATCAGTAACAATCATGAGCAAGAGTTTGTGGGAGAAAATAGGCAAACCAGAACTTAAACGTAGTATGATATTATTGTGCGGAGTTTTTTCAACTGGAGGTGAAGAAGCAATGGGATATATGACTATACCGGCCACATGGAATCAGAAGACCAAAATAATCACAGTAGTAGTGGTAAAAGAGATCAAACCCGAATTCATAGGGGGCATTGATACAATGAAAGAGTTTGGAGTAAAGTTAGTGAAAATCAATAATATAGAAACGTCATTGATAAACAAAATTTACACTGATGAAGAAAGAATAAATAAAGCACTAGTGGCGATGGCAGGTGAGAATAATAAAGATATTGAAGGAATGATCAGGGAATACGGCGGAATATTTATGGCATCGAAATTCGATCTGGGATTTACAAACTTAGTTCGACATGAGATGCGGATATCAGGAGGCCCAATAATGCAACATCCTCGACGTCAACCAATGCACATGGAGAAAAGAATTGAAGAACTGATAAAAGAGTTAATGAAAGCAAATGTTATTCGATGTTGCAAGAGTCCTTGGAATGCCCCATTAGTTATAATAGGGAAGAAAGATGGATCTATCAGGATGTGTGTAGATTATCGTGGATTAAATTCCATAACAGAAAAAGAGTCATTTCCTATGCCTAACACCAAATTCTTACTAGACTGCCTCGCGAATGCAAAAGTATTTTCGTCAATCGATTTAGGTCAGGCGTATTATCAAGTGGAGTTGGCTCCAGAAATTCAAGAAATGACTGCATTCAGTACAAGAGAAGGACAGTTTTGCTTCAATAGACTACCGTTTGGCTTAGCAACAGCTCCTGCGACATTCCAGAGACTGATGCACACAGTGCTAGAAGGAATGCTATTCAAGGGAGTAGTAGTTTATCTAGATGATATCTTGGTATATGGTAAAAGTCAAAAAGACCACGATGAGCTATTAAGGGAAATATTCAGAAGAATTCAAGTGGCAGGACTGAAGATAAATCTAGGAAAATGCAAATTCAATAAAACAGAATTGTGTTTCCTTGGTCACACAATTAACGTGAAGGGTATCCAGACAACCAGGAAGGAAGTAGAAGAGATCGAGAAAGCAGAAGTACCAAAATGTTCAAAACAATTGAGATCGTTTCTCGGATTAACGAACTACTATAGAAGATTCATCAAAGACTATGACAAAATCGCCGAACCATTATACGCTGCAACAAATGGATGCGATAAAGATATAAATTGGACAAAAGAATGCAATGAGAGCTTCCAAACTCTGAAGAGACGGTTGTGCGAAACACCTATCCTTGATTTTCCAAGAGAAGATAGGACTTTTATCTTAGACACAGACGCTAGTTTCGGAGCCATTGGTGCAGTTTTGAGTCAAATTACAGAAGATGGAGAAGAATCTGTCATAGCTTATGGCTCGAGACATATGTCATCACATGAAAAGGGATACTGTGTAACCAGGAAAGAACTGCTCGCCGTACATGAATACGTCATGCATTTAAGAGAATATCTGTACGGGAAAAAATTCATAATTCGCACCGACCACAAGGCATTGGTTTTCATGAACACTACAAAAACGCCAATCAGTCCGCAATTCCAAACATGGTTAGCTAACCTGTCGGAATATGATTTTGAACTAAAATATCGGAAAGGCGAAGAACACTCGAATGCAAGATTAAAAAGTATGGTTTGCACTCAGTGTCAAACAAGACATGAAGAAGCTAAGGAAGGAAAATCAAAGATTAGATATATATATATATACTATCCAAAGAACAGAAGCTATGGAAAAAGTATGGGAACAACAACAAAAGGACATTCGGTGTCGAGAGCTGCGAGAGATATTGGAAAATGGATGTACACGGGAGAAAAAGAATTGTTTTCCTTTTAACGTAAAAAATACACAAATTGATGGAGGATTAATAACAGTAGAAAAGAACAAAAATATCTTAATGTTAGTCCCAGAAACATTTGCAGGCCTGTTAACCCTTTCCAGCCCAGTGATTCCAAATGGAATCATTAGTTAAAAACTCAGTTTTTTTCTCTCTACTACCAAAACGGTTGGCAGTAACTAGTGAGAACTATAGTAAGATATGTTTTTAACAGTTGGCACAATTTGGCACACCTAAAAAAATGAAGTAAAATATTTTTATGATAAAATAAGTAGTTTTGGTACCTACTTACTGCATATATTTTTTTTTTGTTTTGAAAAAATTTGGGCTGGAAAGGGTTAACAACAACGCTACATGAAGAACTATGTCACATTGGAGTTAAGAAATTATTTCATTATATGGAAAAGATATTTTATTGGCCTAAAATGCAAGAAACAATCCAGACAAACAGGAAGGAAGTGGAAGAGATCGAGAAAGCAGAAGTACCAAATGTTCAAAACAATTGAGATCGTTTCTCGGACTTTCTCAATTTTTTTTCTCTGTTTACAATGTTGCGAGATCTGCTCTAAGAGAAAGATCGATCAGACAAGAACCAAGGAAACACTTATTCCTAGATATAGCTCTGAATTCCTAGAACAGATTGTTATAAATGTGGCTTACATGGAAATAAACGCCAAAAAAATGTGGTAGTAA
This sequence comes from Schmidtea polychroa, assembly GCA_959609185.1. Taxonomy (NCBI): domain Eukaryota; kingdom Metazoa; phylum Platyhelminthes; order Tricladida; family Dugesiidae; genus Schmidtea; species Schmidtea polychroa. The sequence goes on along the minus strand of CAUHTR010005904.1, from coordinate 5,132 downwards.
TGGTGGACCGTTTTAGCAAACTGATTTCTTTAACTGCAATCACAAAGCAAGACGAAAGGACCATTTTCAAAACAATACTTAATAGTTGGATCTATCGATTTGGAAAACCGAAGAGTATTTTAACTGATAGAGGCCGCAATTTCGAAGGGAATTTCCTAAGACAGACGCTACAGAAACTTGGAATCAAACAGGAATTCAGCTCACCTTATCAGCACCAATCAAATGGTTTAGCCGAAAGGGCCATACGAACGATAAGAGATCTTATTACAGCAACATTGGCAGACGGATGTGAAGAGAGAAACTGGTACGAACTTCTACCCAGAATAGAGTTCACTATAGATAGCAGTCGACAAAGTGCTACAGGTTTATCACCATTTGAGATAATTTATGGACGGAGTGTTAACCTACACTCTAACCTGAAACAAGCCGAGATATCAAGAAGCGAAAGAATCGAAGACGCGAGATTTAACTCGAGTAAAGCCGCAGACACTATGAGAGCTATGGATAAGACAAAGAGGGGCACTCGTGTTTTCGAGGTGGGGGAGGAGGTACTCGTACGTAAAGAGCCGCAGAACAGACACAAGGATGGTATGCAATACGATAGCCCATATAAAATCGCCAGATTTCTATCACCTCATCAAGTCGAACTACATTCACAAGAAGGAACGAAAGAAAGAAGAATCGAGTGGCTGAAGAAGTGGAAAAAGTCTTAAGAAGGGGAGAGTTAGATATCTTGTTGTTTTAATAATTGGGAATTTGCGGTTTTTATGAATTAAATAAAACTTGTTATTTATAAATTCTTTGAATAAATATATATTGTTAGTTTCAAGATTTTTCTGCGAAATTTAAAGATGGATCTAAAGACGGATTTAACTTGTACGATTACCACGTTTATCTATAATTCAATTGAAATCAGTTTAATTATATTTTAACTATTAATTCAATGCAGCTTATATTAATATTATTAAAAAATTTAATTGATGAGTTTTTAAATTTTGATATTCTTCAAATGAGTTAAACAATGAGACATTAATTTTAATCATCTTGTTTAATCATCCACGTTTTTAGATACTGAACAGGGTATCCGTGCTGACGGGGCAACTCATACACTTCATTGGCCACCTCATAATCTGACAGACAAATGGAACCTGTATCATTAGCTGCGGTGATTTTCTTGACTTGTAATTTCTCAATATCTGTCTCATTTGCTGGTGGAGGACCACTCTGTTCAAATTGATTCATAATACTCGTTACAAAATTGTCGAAACTTTGATCTGAAAATATGTAATCTGACGAATCGGATCTAAAATCCAGCGGCAGCAATCCACCAAATAAATTTGATATTAGTTGGCCAAAAACACGATTTCTGTTATCAGGATCTCTTGGAGTAATAAAAAAGGAACCATCAGTTTCGTTAGTAGTACTTCCGCCAGGAATATGACGAATAATATGAAAAACATTCAAGGCATCATCATCATTTTCCATTGAGTTATGACGAATAATATGAAAAACATTCAATTCATCATCATAATTTTCCATTGAGTTATCAGATTCAATTCTTTCAATAAATCCATCATTGCACGTCACACATTTACCATCCTGAGATCTGTGAACGTCTCTGTTGCATTTATGATCATAGTAATTATCTGTATTAATCGAAGCCATTAAATTCCCAAAAATTTATTTTCAAAAACTTCTCGAACAAACTAAATCTTTTAAAAACAACTCTGAAATTTAAACAAATCAAAAACTCTACCACATTCCAGAAAATCGAAAAACTGACATAATAATTCGACAATTGTCCGCGTCTGTGTGCGCACACAAATCAATCCAAAAAAATTAAAAAGCGCACAAAAACGCGAGACATAAACTGATAATTCAAAAATTGAACAATAATCCCTTTAAATCACACTGTTCGCGTCTATGTGCGCATAGAAAACCAATGTCAAATGCAAACAGAAAACGCACACAGACGCGACATAAACTAATAATTCACCACATCTAAATACATAATTCTCTATGTATGCATGGGAATGAGTGATTATGGAATAACGCTTAATTGAAATTACCAAATGGAAAATTTTATTATAACTTTTAATTTTAATCGTGAACATGGTATTTTTATTTTAATGTTATCTGAAAATCGACTTTCCTCTATCGAATGATGCATAATTTGTCCAATTTGGACTGTTATATTAAATATCGAAAATTATTTGAAGTATTTTTTGAACATACAAATCTATGGATATGTAGTTGGATTGATAACATGATTCCGTCATTTTTGACAGGATATATCTTATTTGATAAATAATTCCTGAATCATCTTCGAATAAATAATAGGAATTATTATATTCAATTCCAAAAATATACGCAATCTTGTTTGAAAAATAGTGTCAGAAGATTTTGATGAAGCTTTAATGCTGTGTAAATATAACGTAGATGGCTCAGCTATTGTAAATCAATCATCGATTATTTCATGTAAAAATTGGACATAAAAAATCACCTTTTATGATCGACGTTAAAAACGGTATAATAAATACAAGTTTATGGTTTTCCTTTGAATGAATTTTTAATCATTGGTAGATATGGCAGAATCTAGAATAACTTTGGATAACTTAATGCAATGATTATCAAACCTTTTTGTTGCGGCACACTTTTTACGATGTCAAATTTTGGGGCCCACAAAGAAAAAGATAAGTATAAAAATTATTTACTTACCTATAACATTGCGTAAAACAGTTTATGATAAACATTTTAAATGTGCGAAATAAAATAATATGTACTAAAAAAATAACAAACCGTTTATTAAGGATTAATTACAAGTTAATAATAATAATTTTAATAATATATTATATATCTAAAATTTCATGGCACAGTGGTTGAGAAATTGATCGGAAAATTTTTAATTTATATTTATGTCTGAATTCAATTAACAAGAAATTGCCCAATACAATTCCTCTACTCATTTGTTTACCGTTAATGTTAACTAAAATTTGTTTATTTACTATAATAAATTAATCGGAATAAAATTTGTTTTGAATTAGTTAAAGTTGACATTGTCAGTTTCTTTCTTAATAAAAATCATTTTTAATGTTGGAGTTAATCAAAAATTAATTCGCAATTACCGTATATACTCGCATATAAACGGACCCTGCAAATTCTATTGAAAAAAATGTCTAAAATAGATGACCCGCGTATAAAGCGACCTATTAAAAATGAAATTTTAGAACATATTTAATTTATTTCAAATTATGCAATTCGCTAAGAACCATAGCATTTTAACATGACAAAAATTATTTTTAATAAGAGAATAGCAAAATGTTTTCTGTGAACATTAAAACCTCTCAAAAATTTGGGTTAAATTTTATTCTCTACACATTTTTTGGAACTCTTCTTCTCACAGTACTTCCTTTTGCATAAACCAGAATATCTACGATGAAACTGTTGTTAAAATTAACAGTTAGTCTGGGATTCGAAATCCAATAATCTCGACATATAATTTTGAATCTTTAGGCACCTGCTGCTGTTGCACTCTTTAAGTAGCATTGTCAGCAACCAGTTGTTGTCTAAGGTTCCAAATAAATTCAGGCCATTTCTTTTCATAGTGATTTCGTTTCATGAGAATAAAACCACTCAAAGCTGCACAATTCCAAATGCTATCTTTGTGTCATCAAACCAACGTTGTCTGTGATTGGTCAAAATTTTGTAAGTGATTACAAGATCATTGGATAAGAAATTCTGAGACTGATAAAGTTTCTTATGTTAATAATAATAATAATAATAGTCAAATAAGTTTGAAGTTATTCGGCCAATAGAAATTGCATCGAATATGACAACTTACTTTATTTTATTCAAGTTAACCTACCGACATTTCATGAAATTTGATACGTCATAAAATAAAATTAAAACTTGAATTGCTTAATATTTCAAAAATATTTCCAGAGACTATTTAAAATCTAAATATAATTTATTGCAATATAATATTTTACTTTGTCTTCTTAAGGTATCGCCTTGACTACCGCAACAATGCAACCAAGTATTTATTAAATTGCATTAGTTTGGAATCCAATGAAATTACTACACATTTATGCATTCAAACATTGAAAATAATTGACAAATAATAACGTTGGCTAAAATATCTTAATTAACACAGGAAAAGTATATTTTCTCCGCTCTCTTTGCTACCATTAATTATAAATCTAATTAAATTTAAATTAAATTCATATTGACACGAGTATCCTTGAATATTGGCAATAATATTTAGATTTGAGTTTTTTTTAATCTTTTGTTTAAATGTATCATTTTTTAGTTGATACATTTGTTATAGATTCTGTTTCCGATTAATTCATTGTTTAGCATTATGTTGGGCTAGAACTGACTTCTAGACCCAAATTTCTAATTGTGACCGAAATGTGTAGGTACATAGCATGCAAAAAGCAGAAAGTATAGTTAAATATTAAAAACCACACCAAATAAACAATAGTAACTAAAGGAAAAAACAAAAACCTAAAACACAGAAATTAAATAAAATTCATACAGAAGCAAGAAGTTATACAAAAATTTAACTCAAAAAATAGCCAAATAAACATAGAATTACAAAAAGCAAACTCGAATAACTTAAAAGATGGTAAAAACAACAAAAAGTTCCAGAAAAACCCAGAACATTCCATAAAAATGGCGACGACCATCATAAAAGCCACCTTGAACAATAAAAGTTAGGAAAATAATTAAATTAGTAATAAAAATAAAAATTCGTAAAAAGAAATTCAGGAAAAAACGTCAATTAAATAAAAACTAAGTTAAAAGTAATATGGAATGCTCTGGAATCGTTCCAAATCCATCATGGACGCAAATTTAATGAAAAATAATTAGAAAATAAAAATTTAAAAATAAAAACAAAAATTATAGCCCTAAAATTTCCATTAAAAATATCAAAATTACAAAATAGAAAATTCTGGAATAAAAAGAATTCGAGTTTGTTTTAATGCATCAATACATACACGTGTACAAAATAGGTATATATACCGACGCATTTTCGTCACAATTCAGAGATATTTTTGTATGCCAAAAATTTTTGTCGAATTTTCGAACCATATTGAAGTAGGTAGTTATGTGCACTCTAGATCCATGTG
>CAUHTR010005903.1:0-24164 GCA_959609185.1 Schmidtea polychroa | reverse complement strand
NGGCTAATGTTCATCGGTTCCATCAATAGGTTTGATGGTTCAGTAAATGCTTTAGCATTTTCTTCCAAACGAGTCGAATAATAATGCAAAAGATTCAGATTTAGGAAGTAAAGTCCTCAGTGTTTGTCGTTCGAGGTTATCCATAAAGATGATTGCTAATAATCCTGATATGCTAAAACCTATATGCATACCTTTTACTTGTTTATACACATTTTGTTTAAAAGTAAAATAGGTGTTCTGGAAGATAATGTATAATTATAAGAAACCGTCACTCAAACATTTGTTTTATGATATTTATTTATCTATGATATTTATTTTATCCTGCTATGATTTGGTAGGTTAGAAAAATCGATAGATGTTATAAATTAAATAAACTGTTTACATAATTTTATTAATTTAAAAAATGTTTAATTTTATTTAAATAATCAATTATTTTTCAAATTAAATTATTTTTGAGAAATATCTTGCCAAGCCTATTTAATTATTTATTGTATTGTTGTAAGATTTTATCTAATAGTAAAATATTTAGGTAATAATATTTAATTTAAAGTAATAAAGATTATACACTTCTGAAAAAATAAAAATGATAAAATAATATACAAAGAAAAGAATTTATAAGCAAATTTTTATTAGAATGTTCTATAAAAGGAAAGAAATTTTTCTTATTGCGCTTAGCCCCAAAACTTATTTAGGATAAATTTGTCGTGCGTAAATATTACAGTTATTTCGTAGTAAATTTTTTAAAATATTAGAGCAATACCAATATCTATTTAAAGTGAACAATTCGATACTTACACACAGTAGTGAAAGAAAAATTGTTTTTAAAACAAGTCAAAATTTTTAAAAATTTGAAGCCAATTCAACTAAAAAATATTAATAAATTACCAGTTTCACTTTCTAAAACAAAATTATCTAGTTTATAAAATATCTTTCATTTTCATTTATAATCCAACTGTTAAATTGCAGAATGGATTCACCGCATTACACGTAGCTGCTTACTACAATAGTGACAAAGTCGGAAGATTGCTTTTAGAAAATGGAGCCCCAGTTGATTATACGTCAAAGGTGAATTCGAAAACATATTTTTTATTAAATTTGAAATTTGACAAAGAATAATGTTACTGCTCTCCATGTTGCTGCAAAATGGGGAAGAAATAAAATGGTCAAAGTGCTTTTGGAGTTCAATGCCAACGTAGAAATGTCAACTCGTGACGGAATTCGGCCACTGCATTGTGCTGCTTCCCAAGGTCATAAAGACATATGTGCACTGCTTTGTGATCACAAGGCCAATTGTAATGCAAGAACAAAGGTTTGTTTGTTTTAATTTATATTTATGTTATGAGATAATAAACAGAATGGTCTCGTCCCTCTTCACATGGTGGCACAGGGTAATCATTCTGAACTAGTTGAATTCTTCGTACATCAGAATTCAGTTAATGTTAATGAAACAAGTCTTGTGAGTTTACAAAATTTAGCATTTTTTTGAATTTTAAAATTAAATATAATTACATCAAATTAAAATTATTTTATTAAAATTTTTAAAATGAATATTCATAAGTTTTTTTAATTTATATTATAATTTAAAATTTTACAAATATTAAAATATGTAAAAACACTAAAATGACAAAAAATCGAAATTATCCTCATAATCAGGATCGTCGAGAGACAACACCGGGCCCAGGGAAAAACCTAAAAGGTTTTTTGACTCTCAAAAAGTAAATAACAAAATATATTTTAGTATTTATTTAATTTAACTTAAATATGCATTATAAATCAATGTAATAATCAGTATAATCAGTATAATAATCAGAGTTACAGCCATCTACCCTACCCTCTTCTTCCTTTCTATACTTCTTCCTTCTCCCAACCATCCTCCCTTTCAATAATTGTTATTTGCTTAATTTATGTTAATCAGAATGTTAAAATAAGGGTAGATAAATAGATATGGCAAACGACGCGACGGACGGGCTAAGGCCCGGTGAAAATTTCTCGGGAGTTCGGGCCCCTTATTACCCGGGCCCAGGGAATTCTACCCTTCCCTCCTCTCGACAGTACTGGCCATCATAATCTATGTCAACAGTTATATACGGAAACAATAATGATGTAATAGTAAAATGATATTAATAAATTCGTTAGTGATTGAATGTATATTGTATGAGATTGTGATTTAATCACTAATCTCTCACCTAAATTTCTTTCTCATTTATTATTAAAGTTTTTGTATAAAATTTTAAAATCTTTTAAGTTAGTTGCCCCTTTACACATTTTCTTTGCTCAATAATATGACTCATATCTTGCAATCATCTGTGTTTTTGAATCCGTGTGCAGAGATGACGGAAGTCTATCCAATGTAAGTGGTATTATATAAAAACTTATACACTAGATCGGACACTTAACCTATAGAGGTTTGGGATTTATTCTTAAGCATATTTAGTGATTTTAAAGATTTTGACTTTATTCTAAATATATTAGAATTAATGACAGAAAACTTAAAATCTTTAAAATCTTTCAAATCTGGAAAAGCTAAAACATTTTAAAAGTTCATTTGCATTAATTAAACTGTAACTTTCATTGTTTTCATCGAGAACAATTAAAATACCATCAATGGTTTCCTTATTCAGTCTTTCTACAAAACCCTTTCAATATCAATTTTTATTCAAAAGACAAACGAGCTTATCCAAAGTTTTTCTAGATTTTTCAAACGTAGAAGATAAAGTTGTTGGAGATTATTTCTTTTGAAAGCCATTAATAATAGGGATAATTCCAGTATGAAGAGAACACGAAAATCAGTAACTAGGTGTTTAAACTAGTTAAAAAATTAGAGTAATTAAAAGGGAAAATACATATAAGTATAAAAATAGTAGTTTGAAGGAAGATTTTCGAAACGTTACTGAACTTAATAAAGGTTATTATTGTTGTAAATTTCACAGTCTCAACACTTATCAGTGAAGCAGTTCAAGTCAATTAAAGTGTTTTAACTGTAATAATTGAAGTGTTCTTTTTGATAATTTATTATCATTATATGTGGAAAGTGTTGTTACTGAATATCAAGACGACAATGAGTAAGCAACTAGCCGACTATCATTATTTTTTAATTAGAAACTAATCATATTTAAAGGAAATGAAGCCGCATATTGAACATTCACGCTATCATAATCGAAAATTCCCATGTAATATAATTTTAAACTTTTAATAATGGCTCATTTTAGCATTTAATAAAACAATTAATAATAATAATAATAATAATAATAATAATAATAATAATAATAATAATAATAATAATAATAATAATAATAATAATAATAATAATACAGGATTTCCTAACTCCTCTACATATTAGTAGCCATTGTAATAATGTAGAAGTTGCACAAGCACTTATCAAACATGGTGCTAATGTCAATAATAGAGCTTTGGTAATTATTTGTATATTGGCATAAAATTATTGATTCGAAAATTTTTATTAATTTTAGAATGGATTTGTTGCTCTACACATTGCGGCCAAACAGAATCACGTGGAATTTGTGAAAATGTTGATGTCTAATTTGTGTATGATCGACACACAAACCGAGGTGAGCCGGATCATATTGGTGTACTGCATGTTCACAATGTTCTGAATGTTTATATATTTCAAAAAAAAGAAAACATCTGCAATGCATGCAAAATGAAAGTAATTTCCGTTTATGTTCGTTGTATTTATTTCAGAGTGGATTCACAGCTATGCACATTGCTAGTATAATTGGATCAGAATCAATCGCTAAAATATTGGTTGAAAACAATTGTGAAATCGACATAGCGGATCAGTTTAATCGGACAAGTTTACACATGGCTACAATATTCAATCATTTCAATATTGTCGTCTATTTGAAGGAACACGGAAGTAGCATTGATAAACAAATGAAGGTCATTGATTAAACAATTTTACAATTGAGTAAATGCAGTCAAATTAATAATATAAAAAGTCTTAAGTTCAACTTATATACCAACAGAGAATACATTTCTGAAGAAACTGAATAGTATTGCCTATAATATAACTAAAAATCTGCTAAACATTTTCCTAGCATGAAAGATTATCTCAGATTAAACAATTCCAATAAAATTATTGAACACTCTTTAGAAAAATAAAATCTTCTACCAGTGACTGGGTAAGGAAATGAATAAAGTAGGCTATACACCTGGTTATATGGAATAAAATCTACAATATAAATAAGATCAGTAAGCTTATATTATAGAAACACACAAACTTGCCTGAATGATGAATAAAATCATTTAAAAATTTTATTATTTGGAAAAAATTGGAAATAAAAATTTATAATTTAACGCCGTTATCACTGCTGAATTCAATTTTTTTTTTAATATGAGATGTCTAGAATAAATAGTAAAACATGAAAACTAATTTCATTTTCGGAGGTCTATAATAATAAATAAAAGTTCCTCAAGTTTATAATTTACAAATTTGGAGATACTTTAAAAATTCAATATAAAGACATAAAAAGTATTTAATTGTTGACAAATTAAAAGCCATTTTTTAGTTTGCACACAAACTGGCATTATAGACAAGTTTATTCCATAAAACAATATGTATAAGTAAATGAATTCCACGATAAAAACAAATTGATCAACTAAAAAGATACATAAATGAAAGCACGTCCACAAAATCACAGGTTGACCATTAATAAGATCGGATCCAGTAATTAATCGTTATTTATAATAAATCAAAATTAATTAAAATAGTGGAATTTAAAGATATCCCTAAATTATTTATTTATCTTTTATGGCTAAATGACATCTGGAACTTGCTACATGTGATGCAATATATCCAGAAGAGCTCTTTGTTTGCTTTTTATCAAATTTTAGTAAACCAATTTTAGGTAAATTATTTAAATAATGAAAAGTAATTAAATTTAATTAAAAGATTATTTGTATTACACGTTAATGAAAGATTTCTTTTTGGTGAAGTAAGTCTTGGAGGCTAACTTTTGTAAAGATTATAATACTTATCTTGTATAAATTCGTTTTAATCTCATGGACAAGATTTCTTGCGGACTTTTACGGAATGAGTATGATTACATTATTCTGAAAGATTTCATATTTTATAAAAATAATTCAGTCCTGTACAGGTTAATGCTTTTATTTACCTAAACTGAATGTCATCAAGATGTTCGGAGAATTCTTACAAGAATAATTAATATATTTGGGAGAAGTTCCTACTGCACAATTAATTTAAAATGTTTTATATATTCAACAGTTGATGAAAATTCTATAAAGTTTGTATCATGTGTATACTCTGAAACCTTTCGATTTATGAACAAAGAGAAATTTTCCTACAATAATTAGTTCGTAGAAGCTGTTTTTATAAATATTTGTTATATTTTATAAAATCCTCTAAAATTTAGAAATTCAAAATTCAAATTATCAATATTTATTTAATATTTAAACAAATACAAAATTATGGAATGATTAAATGATTAAATCAGGAAAAAAGAAATTTATTTTAACTAAATAAAACAATGAATTTATTCGGATTATAATAATTAATATTTAATAATTAATAATAGCACATTATTTTAAATAATTAATAATTATTATTTATTATTTAATTGAAATTTAAATCAGAAAACAAAAAGTTCAAAAGGTTTTTAAAAAATTAAATGTTTGTCTTAAAATTTTTGTTAACATTTAGTAATATAATTTATATTTTTCTTCGAATTTAAGGAAAATTGAACTCAAATTGACAATTTTGAGGTCGATTTGGTCATGGTTAAGAATTGTTTTTAATATCTGCTAATTTGTATTCATTGAATTACGTCTAGGAAGGACATGATTCTCGAATTTGTTCTCTTTTATCTTTTCGATATCTTCATTTTTAATATTCTTTCAAATTTCATATCTTCTATGATTACCATTAGTTATTTTAATTTTTATCAAATTTGGTTGCTTTTGATATATATTTGAATTCCTTTGGCTCTGGTACAACCGCTTTTGTTAAATTTTTAATTTTTAAGTAATATATTCAAATATTAAAAATTTAGTAACTTTTTCTAATATTTCATCCAGTCTGGTGAAACGTGCCTCATGCTTGCCATCAAATCGGAGCACAAAGCCATTGTAGAATATTTAATTAATGAAGAGGCATCGATGTCTGTTTCAGATTCGTGGGGCCTCACAGCCCTACATTGGGCAACCTTAATCGTAAGGGAAAATATTCTGAATTCAAATTGCACCGATATCAATGTCAATGAAGCAATTGAAATATTTAAATTTGTCCTCAATGGATGCAGTAGAATTTGATATCAACCGAACGACAAAAAATGGAATTTCCAGTTTACACTTGGCAGCTGATTGTGGATGTTTAGAAATCATTCATCTTCTATTGGACAACGGTGCCGATATCAATATAATCTCAATCAATGGAACAACCCCATTGCATATCGCGTGTAAAAATAATAATAGCAATGTTTTATTGGTGCTCCTTGAATCTCTCAGCAACGATTCATTGACTATGGCATATGTCAGCTGTCCATGGTCTCCAATGCATTTCTCATCTTATTTTGGTAGCGTTGAATCATTGATCTTGTTGATCAGTCATGAAAATGATAAAACATCTGTTAGGGAGAAATTGCGACAACGTACACCAAATGGAAATACTTGTCTTCATTTGGCTATACAGCAGCTACAGACAGAAATTGTTAGAGTGTTGATGGAAAACGATGCCGATTTTAATTTAGAAAATGAAGTATTTCGTTTGGTTTTCATAAATCATATCAAATCTTTCACTTTCAGGATGGATTATCTGCATTAGATATGGCAAAGATTGTTGATGACGAAGACATTATTAACTTATTGGGAATCGACATGACAGAGAAGATGCCCACCGACGATAAGGCGTACTTATTCCAAAGAGAAGAATTCTCTGATGAAGAACAGTTTGAAACGCTCTATATGGACTCTTTAAATGAATTAGAATTTTTTGGTTAGTTTGAATCAAAGTTTAAATTGGTGATTACATATAAAATAAAATATAATATCTTAAGAAGAGTTAATTTTCTAATGTAAATCACAGACACTTTGTTTTTCGAGTTAAAATAATAATAATAATAATAATAATAATAATAATAATAATAATAATAATAATAATAATAATAATAATAATAATAATATATTGTATATTTGCTTTGGGAACGGAAATAATTGAAGGAATTCGAATCTTTTGGAATTGGTTAGCTAATTGCTAAAGTACAGTAGAAAAATTTATTTAGTTATGAATTTTTTGAAATCAACTAGCAATTTGGTTATTATTATTTATCCAATGAAACTCAAACATTTATCCAATGAAATTCAAACATTTATCCAATGAAATTCAAACATATCATTTTAATTATCAGTAAATTCATTTACTTTTGTATACTTTAGATCTGTTTCTATTTCTTTTTAAAACTTCATTTATTTTAATTACTAGTAGTTAATTTTTTATTCTTATAAGCACAAATTTTGTCATTCAAAAAATGATAGTGTGTAAAATTTGTGTTACATAAAGCAAAAAAATGATCTATAATCATAATAAACATAAATAAAATTTAAAGGAAATTGAAATTATCGTATCAGTTACGACAAATCACAATTTTTACCAAAAAAATATTATTAAAATACATTCTTAAGATTATTTATTCATGCCAAAAAATGCCCCAATAGAAGACCCTTGTTGTTTTTTAATCTTTTGTTTTATATTTGGTACTCATACAGTGATAATTAATTTAATTTATTTTCATATTTTATATCAATAATTTGTTTTATATTTAACACGAATTTTCAGCACAACCCTTTTCAAGTGCTTATAAAGATTTATCGAAAGTCTAAAAAGAACAGAAGATAAAAAAATGAAAATAGAAATAGGTCAATGATGAAGTTATTAGAAATTTTACTGATAAGATAGTTTAGATTAAACACTTCGAAAATTGTACATTAAATTTTGGATGCTTTTTTAAAATATTCAGCTGTCATGAAATAATAACTTAAAACTTATAGTTAATGATAAAAATCAGAAACATTTTGACAATAGAAATAATCTAATTCAGGCCTTAACCAAAACCATCCTGAACTTATTTTCAAATTATTTAATTATAGTTAGTCTAAAAAAATATTTGTTTTATAAATAAATATACAAATTCAAATATTAATGTAAAAATCTTTTTTTTCCTCTCACAAAGTTTATGAGTATTCATTTTGAGCCCCATGTGACTCAAACCACAGTCTTCATCTAAATAATTTGACAGTGGTGAAGCCTAAAAATAAATTCAACATTATATTTTACTTACAATTTGTGAGTATTATTAATTATTTTAATTTCTATTATTTTTAATAAGTACACGATTAATGTTATTCTCGTCCCATACTAAATGCTTTCATTGAGCAATTAAGTCCCACTGTCATCTTATAAATGAGCAAAATTATGGGTCTCTAACTTTTCGCCAGCGTGTTTTTCAACTACTGAATATAACTACTGAAATTTATTTATATAATATAAATGCTAAGAAAACCAAAATAAAATAAAATAATGCACCTGGAACTTAATGGGTTAATACTGTCATACCGCGCTTAATACTCTACAATTAAAGTGCTAAACTTAATCATTTTAACTTATAATAAATAGGTGCAAGAGAGCATTTACTTATATTCTGGTATATTTTTATGTTAAAATTTGAATCATTCTTAGAAGTATCTCTTATTTTTCAGTCTTTGAATTAATTATGAAGTCATCAAGTGTTGCTTATCGTTTTCACATTCTTTCCTTAAGTAATTCCTAGTAGTAAGACATCACATTCTATACATTTGGTCTTGCTTTCAAACTTTTATCAAAACCTGGATCATTTTCCGTAAATTGATTAATAATTCGATATTTTGACTAAATTTTATTGAGGGATTCTGTAAGGAATTAAGATTATCCGTGCTCATTATTTTCAGAATCTCAATTTTTATAACCCAAAAAAATTTTTTGTTCTCCTTACATTTGAAGGTTATTGTGGTAGGGCTATCTCTGGAAATCTACTGATTGGGAGATGTTAATAATTTTGTTATAATAATTCTTGCACAAACCTCTTGTGTATCACAGGCTGTATTTTTTTCTACACTATTTTCATATATTTTTTCAGATTTTTAATTCATGTTGTTTAAATCGCCCATGATGTTATAGCTCTTCAAAAATTGGCCGAATTATTTTTATTTTTGCTCTTTGTTTTATCAATAAATTGTTGAAATGTGATTCACAGATAATATGTTGCGAGTATCATATGCCTTGGTTGAATTATTGAGGTAGTAGTGCAAATTATATGGAAGGCCACTTTAACCTGAATGCAAAACTTTAGTTTGGATATGTACCTGATATTTCTTGAATCATTATCAATTAGTAATAATTCTTTTGGTTTTTTAAAGTTCCTAATTGGTGTATATTATTTTAATGCTAAGACATCGTAAAAAAATATTTTACAATATATATAATATCCTCTGATTTTTTTACCTAACTTAATGACATGTTGCATCCGTTGACAGCGTTAAAAGGAAATAAAGAGTAGTTTGTCGAGTTTCTCCAAAACATTGCTTCTAGAGTAATTTGGCATTATTTTGTCGTAGTTTCTTAAAATAGTACATACATATAAATCGACAAATTTAAAGTAGTTTCAACTTAATTTTGTGTTGGTCTGCTTCATATTGTCTTTTTTTTCATTGGAGATAAATATTTTATTTTCCCAATTTTAATATTGTCTCATCAATACGGTATTCAGAAGGTATGTTTTATTAACAGTTCACGTCAGCACTGAGAAACCAAATAACATTTTTGTGTTAATCAATAAAATATAATCATATTAAAATTAAAAAGCTCGATTTTCATCCATCTTACAAAATTATTTAATTTTCTAAGGTTTTAAAACAATCAAAAACTCTAGTTGGACAGAATTGTAATAAATCCCTAACTGTACAAGCACGCGAGACAGAATTATCCCATTGTGATTTTAGTATTTTCATGATTTTAAAGTGGTATAAAGATTGATCCCCCGTGTATGGCCAAGCACTTAAAGGTGGGACATGTTCCATACTATGTACTTCAAAAAGTTAAGTTACAATGATGAGGTTTAGACACAAAATCGTGAAATGTAAATATGAATTTCAATAACTTCAATTTGTTCAAATTTATTCTGACACTTATAGTGCACTTAGGTCTCTTGTTTCTAACTTTTCCAACTTGATATTGCACTGTGTCATTTAACATTGTTTACACTTTTCTACATTCATTATCAACATTTCATTCACAATATCAATTTGTTGTATTCAAATTTCACATCTAAACTACTAAGAAAATTTTTCCAATTTTGTAACTTAGTGGAAAATGAATTTTTATGTTATAGTAAAGATTATGATATATTCTCATTTTTCTCAGATGACAATCGTTAAAAAGGAGTAAAATGGGGGGGGGGTAGGATAATTTCCTTTCCATATTTAGTTTATTGAGAAGGTGAAGATCAAATCGAATTTAAATTAATTTCCTTTTCTAAAGATATTTCATCGAAACCATCATGATTTTAAAAAGATTTAAAAATTTAAAAATTGCCCATTAAAAAAAATAAACTCAATAATCAAAAAATACTCCCTTCATGGGGGATTTAAATCAGAATCATGATTGTTTAGGATATATGTCTTAGTATTTACTAAGTAATAGTGGATAATGAGTCGTAAAAACCAAGCTAGATATCCCAGACAAATCTGGGCGAAACCTCCTACTTATTATGGTTATTTATGTTTAAATTATTACAAAACTTTTGCTAATAAATTCCATTGTCTCTTTTTTAAATTTATCAGTACATAAATCATAGATGCGACAAATGAAAAGAGTGTTGAGGATACCTAAATAACAAATTTATAAATAAATAAATAAAATTACTTTGGGGAAAATTATCATGGCAAACGGGACAATCTATTGGAACTCGGAAAAGAAAATGGAAGTAAAAAATGAGAAATGAGAAAGAGGAAAGCAAAAGAAATCAGACAAGAAAACAAAAACAAAGGTCAGTAATAATTAATTAGTACAAAGGAGAAAAGAAATTTCAAATTCCAAAAACAGAAGCAAGAGGAAAAAGGGAGAAAAAGGGACAGCTTTTCAAGGATATCGAAATTGCCAAGAGAAGTCGGCCTAACAAAAAAGGAAAAAGTAAAACATATCTCTACATCTGTCAGAGATAAAATGGGAACAGTCGGGAAATGCGGGAGTAAGAAAGTGGAAAACATTTGATTATCTCTAGCGCCACAAATAAAACAAGCTATGTAAAGAGAAACTGGTGGACACAGAAGAGAGACAAAATCGAGACAACTAAGTAAACAAATCAGACAAAAATTTATTGGAAGACGATTTGTGAAGAGTAATTGGAAAAAAAATTGTGAAGAATAATTGTTGGAGAAGATTTGCAAGAAAAAATATGTTGAGAAATAAACGAAAGGAAGTTATTGGAATATTTGAATAAAGTTGTCGAAAAAGGTCAAAGAAAACAACCAATTCAAAGTCCCAATCAATAAACCAATCAGTAGTTAGTGATCTTTCAATCCGGTGTTGTACACGAGTGTTATTCCTCATTGAGTGTTGCAATAAGCATTGTATAGTCATCAAGTAGAGTGTTGAATTTATTGTCAGTGTAAAGTGAAAATTATTCGTGAATATCAATAAAGATTTCTGTTATCAAGTGTTATTTGTAGGTCAGTCAAAGACATGCTTGGAGTCAGAGTAAGGATTTTAACTTTGCAAATATTATCACCAACCCAATAACCCAACAATAGTATAATCAATTTATCAAATAAACCCCAACATGTATGAATCATAATGCAATAAAAGGTCCAAGTGAAATAGCTTCAACAAATAATGATTAAATCTGAAAGCATTATTTGATATTGGGTTTATTTTTATAATTGGTTTTGCCATTCAATTACTAAGACCCAACAATATTAAATATTTATTTTTACAACACAAATTTTACAATATTCTGATCAAACGATTTCTCAAAATTATTGGTAATATTCAGGCGAGCAGTTTTTCTCTTTATTGTTCTCCCACAAATTTTTGTTTAGTTTTTAATCAAATAATTTTTTGTTCAAAAGTAGGAAACACGAATAAATCAATTACTGTTATATATTGTACGTTCAATTAGTACAAGAACTAGGTGCTAAAGAAAATCAACTGAGGCGGTATATTTTAACATATGAATTACAAGAGAATGTATATTTTTCAATGGTCCGTACATTTCCTCTGGCGATGCAAGAATTCCAAAAAGACATTTGTGAAGAAAATAAGGCTTTGATTTTTCAAGAAAAATTCCACATCCTGTTGCGAATCGGCATCAGTTTGGTAAATCTTCCTTCTTCATATGCCTGAATAGATAAAAGTTGCTGGTCGAAGATCGGGATTTTAGTAAGGGTAATCGAAGAGAACAAATCCATTTTTCTCAATCATTGGCATTGTTTCCGCACTTTTGTGGATTGTGGCATTGTCTTGGAAGATCCATAAAGAGATACCACGCGACTTTCGGCGATTACGTATGCATGTGTCCACAAGGTTGCTATAGTAGGTGGAGTTATTTCACAGACATTGTTCAGTAAAATCCTTATAGATTATGCCACTTTGATCCCAAAAAATTGTCAACATCAATGATTTTTGATTACATGTTTCAGATCTCATCCTCTTGGAAATTGTTTCTCACTGTTTGTCTCAGGAACATATAAGGATAAAGGAGTTTCATCCACAATAATGATATTTCTGAGGAATTGGTCGCGATTGTCATCAAAAATGAAGAAAGAAAACGTGGGATCGAACCTGAATGCCGATTTTCTTAGTCCAGATTTATTTAGCATGGTCAGCACATCTCGAAAACCCACATTCAATCTCGGCAAAATATCCTTGATAGTGATTCGGCGTTCTTTCTTCACAATTTACAAACATTTATTCATTTTTTGGTCAGAAATTTCAGAAGCACGACCAACTTTTCATTATCCAACACTGACTTGCAGCCATGTTTGAACTACCTAATCCAATCGTAGATTATTGTACGAAAAGGACAAACAAAGAACTTTTTCGCACTTCAATACTCGACCAGATAACATAATTTGACAAATTAATTGAAAATATTCTCTACAACGCTGCTATGTACTTGAGTAATAAAACAAACAATATTTTTATAACCATAAATAATATATTACGATTTCATTAAAATATTTCTAAAGTACTATTATCTTTTAATGGGCAGTCCAAGCACTTATTGAACGCACCACTTATATTACCAATTTTTATCAGTTGTTGCGGTTTAATCCAAGTTGGTGCAACACATTTAACTTAAATGAAATAAAAATCTAATGAAAATTTATTTTAATTTAGAATGATTTTATAATTATTTTTTATATCCAGATTCCATTTGATAGTATATTTTCAAGTTTAATTCAAATTTGGACGGTTAATGAAATTCTTTATAATAAAACTCTTAATTCGTATATTTGTTTACTATCTTTTCGTCTTATATACTAACTAGGCTAGATGGCAGCACATGATTTCATTTCTAAACTGCTTAAAATTGATTATTAACCCTTTGAACCCTATAGGACGGTAAACCGGTCTCAACATATTTTATCATTACCCTACGCTCCAGAAAAATGAGCCACGACGAGATTGTTGTGCTAGTAATTTTACATACATTCTGAAAATATTGCACGTGGATCTGAAAACTTTTATGATATATGCCATTCCAAAGTTGAATTCTAGAGATAAATTAATATTTTTTTGTATAAATTAATGATTTTACCTTTTATAATTAATTATTTACTTATTATTGTTATATTGACATAACTATTTTTATAAGCAATAAAAAATTTTTTTACTACACGAAGTTGTGTAGTAAACTAAAAAAATTAAGTTGAAAATTGATCTTTGGTTGAAATTACATTTTTATTCAAATATTATTTTTTGGTCAAAAATTAATCAGGAACTCAGGGTTCAAAGGGTTAAAAAAAACCACGCTTCCAAAACATATCTGTGAATTGGTATATAACGTAGGTGTAAGTGATGAATAAATTCCAGGACCTGGAGTTTAAAGTGGGCTTTTGATAGCCCATAAATCTCTCGAATATATAATATATTTTTTGTTAGTTGGTAAATAATAAAAATATTAAAATCTTAATTATTTTTAATAATAAATTCATAATTATGCAGAGCATTGATATTGTAAAAATAATCAGTGGCGTAACTTGTGGGCGCAGGACCCTGCGTTGCGGGGGCCCACCAGCTATAGGGGGCCCAAAATTTTTACTAAAAAATTTCCCGCAGTTATATTTGCCTACAAACATAAAACTATCATTGAATAGCGGCTGCTGTGAATAACTATGTATTAAACCTTAAACGAAAAATTTTTTTGCCTATATGAAGGCAAGGAGGAAAGATTTTAATATTTAAGGTTCATTAAGTTTTAGTTTCATTTTTGTATTATTTTTATGATATATGAAATAAATATCTAACTTGTTTTTGTTAAAAAAAATTATTGTGGAATTATATTACATTGCGCGGGGGGCCCAAATTTTGAAGTTCCGCCACTGAAAATAATTCACAATTTCTTTTTCAATTAAGATATTTTTTAAATGAACTTTGCAACAAAATTTTACAGCCATTAACAATAAATACTATTATGTATAACGAGGTTAAAACTTCGAAAGTAGCCGGGTATTAATGCTAGTATTTTTATCAAATTGTTAAAAATAATTAATAAGAATATTCAATTGAAAATTTTTAAATTTTAGGTATTGGGAAAAACTCAGGTGAGAAATGTGAATTGCAATTGTCAATTATGAGCCTTTTGGATTATGCTACAAGTAAATTTGATTATATATTTGTTAAAATGATATTTTTGTAAATTCTACTTTTCGTCAAAATAATTTATACCGATACGATTTTTTGAATTATTATGCTACTTTTTCAAAAATATTTTCGGAATTTTGTTTCTTGGTTATAAATAAAATGACGGGTGAAAAATTCATGAACTACTGAATATATCTAGAAGACCATTTTTGTCTGATTGTGTTATTTCGAAAATAAACAAATAAAATTATCAAATTTTGTCGAAATTTTTATTACAAAGAATTCAAAATAATTATGGCACGAAATAACATTTCAACGTATGCTGTCATTTCTGCTGAATAACACTTTCTTTAATTTTGGAAAAATCAATAAATTTTATAATATAGGCAATATCAACTTATCTGTGTGTTGAAAATCACATTACGCTATTTATTATAGGATTCTAACTTGGTAAGAAAAAGAGATTTTCACTGACCACAAAAATCCTATAATGAAAAACTTTACTAAACTGGTAATGATGGTTGGGTTTTAAAATTGAAATTTTGACAAACAAATTATCAAACTTATGGATTTTGTAATCGTTATTTTTAATTTTAAAAAAATTTCCAAAAATTTTTATTATTTACTAATGATAAATTTACTTAAACCATTTTTCATGAAATTTTATGTTTAAAACTATTTTAAAACTAAATTAATAAAAACAAATTTTAAAAATCAATATTAAATATAATTTAAATTTATATATAAATAGTTATGATATTTTATTATTATTGGTGTTTAAAATATTTGATTGTTGGTACTGCTATAAAAAATAAAAATTTTAATAAATAAACTTATGACAGAAATCGATTATATAAAAAATTAATTGAATTTAATGGCCGGCCATGCTGAAAATAAAAATATTAATGCATTTTCAAAGGAAATCAATAGTTAACCGGAAAGTGACTGAAAACAAATCCAGTGACCAATTTACTTCTTCATTTGCAATGAAAACTGAAGTTTGGTACTTCCGTGTTATCTTACCCCCAAAAATTAAATTATAAAATACAATTAAATAAATATAAAAAATGAGAGAATACATTATTGATGACGTCATTGAACATTATTGAACATAATTTATTAAGGCTATCTGTTATTTATGTGATTATGTGATTATGTGAGTTTATGTGGCGCAAACGTGTTCTAAGCAACAGTGCCGATGTGTTCGACACTATTCTCAACGACATTGTGGTTTTCAGGCCACATGGATAACCATTTACAAACTCTTTACAAACATTTGCTGAGTTTGTAACTGTGATTTAGAAAATAAATATAATAATTATATGTGTTCTTTTTTAATTTAATTTTTGGGGGTAAGATAACACGGAAGTACCCTGAAGTTTTTGAAAATCCTCTGACAGGTAAATAATGAATAAAAACAAATCAAATTTTGTTCAGATACTATTAATTTATGTATTAAACAGCTAAAATGTATAAGCAATACATATCTCACGAATATTTCAAAATACACCTATTCCCCGTCTTACACAGAAGGTTGATTCTTCATAAAACCGTGCAACTCGAAAATCCATTTTTTGTATAGAAATTCCATGTAAAACGAAAACCATTATAAACAGGCTTTTTCAGTCAGTATTGAAAATAAAAAATGAATCACAAACATATTTAATGAAAAATAAAAAAAACAGTTCAATTATAAAAAACACAAAGATAATCTAATTTATTTCTAAAATGAAAAAATAACATAAAAAATCTATTTCTAGAAAAATAAACATATTTATTTTTTTTCTAACGTTGATGTATTGATTTCAGATGTATTTCGATGAGCCTTTTCAGCAAAAAAAGTCTGAAATAAGCAATTGTGGTCTGTTTTTAATCATATCCTTGTAGACTTCCTCATATTGACTTAAAAGTTTATCAAAATCTCGCTGAAATTTGAGAGCTCGTTCGACATTCGGATCATATTCTTGAAAATAGTTTCCTAATTTTCTTCCTATTACAAGTCCCTCACGAACGACTTTTGCTGTGAATGCACAGGTTCATATTCTTCAACATCAGACTCAACATCATTTTCGTTTTCATCATTTTTTTTGACGATTTCAAGTAAATCATCTTCATGTAATTCATGGTCTTCCATTATTTCAGCAATATCTACTTCAGCTATATCCTCGAAACCTTCCTCACCCAATGTATGACCCAATTCAATTATCTGAGAATATTCTTGCTCTAAGGATATTTTATAATTCTCATTTTCAACTATATCAGGCCATATTGCTTTCCAACACGCCTTGAGGGTTTATGGTTTAATTTCAACATATGATTTTCCATATGCTTGATGCAATCTAACACTGTAAATTTTTTCCAGGCATCAATAACTGAAAGAGTGCTTTTATTTTCTATTTGATCTAAAATATATCTAAATGACTTTTTAATGTATAGTGCCTTGAAAGTCGAAATTATTCCTTGGTTATAGCAATAAGGAAGTCGTAATTTTTGGTAAAAACACAATTTCAACATTTTCATGGTGCAAATCTTGAGGATGACCTGGAGCATTATCAAGTACAAGAAGGACCTTTAAAAGGAAGTTCTCTTTTGATTAAATACCTTTTTACATCTGGCACAAAGGGTTACGGAACTAATCGTTGAACAATGCGGCAGAAAACCAAGCTTTCTTATTGGCATTATAATAGACTGGAAGATTATTGATATTTATCCCTTTAAACGAGCGTGGTTTCTTTGCTTTGCTAATTACAAATGGTTTCATGATATGATCTCCAGAAGCATTGATACAAAAAAGAATAGTTATACGATCTTTTGCTGCCTTATAGCCACTAGGTTATTTGTTATATATAACTAAACATGTCCTCTGTGGCATTTTTTTCCAAAATAATTCAGATTCATCAGCATTAAAAACCTGATCGGGACTGTAAGACTTAGCGGCAATAATTTCAGCAAATTCTTGTAGATAATGTTGAGCTGCTTCTATATTAGCATATGCTTGTTCACCTTTTAATTTTAGATTATGCAAAGAATGTCTTTGCTTAAACCGTTCGAATCAACCATGACTTGTATGAAAAAGCGTCTTATTCGCAGTAGACGGCAACTGATTCTGAATTTTTTCATAAATTTTCAAGGCTTTGTGCTTTATGGAATTGGTATTAATTGAAATCCGTTTTTGACTTTGGCCTTCCATATCAACATTTCTTACGTGTTAAGTTGTGCTCATACTCGTAGACATTCCGGCTGCTACACTTTTTCTAATCGAGTTTTGGTTTTTTCTTATTGTTCTTATTGTAGCTTCATTCCTAGAATAAAATTTGGCAACATCTACTATTCTTTCTTTATTACGCAGACGGTCCAGAATTTCAAATTTCGTTTCTAAAGATATAACTTTTCTCTTCATCTCTGTTTTGATAATTTTTTTTCTATGGTAAAACTAAAACTTTAAAAAAAAATCAAAAAATGTTACACGACAAATTCTTATTTATTTACTTAGAATAACTTTACGTATGAGTTAATTATGAAAATTAGAGTTTAAAATGTATGTAATTAATGACAAAATTTGAATATTAAAAGAAGAATTCCCATTTTTTGTATTTTTATCAAAGTACATACATAGTATACATTTTTTAAGTGATAATAATATGTATAAAACTTAAATATTACCCGATTATAATTAAGTAGATATAAATTCGCATGAGGTCAAAATTAACCATTTTCGGAAAAATATATATTTAGAAACCGTGTAAGATTCCATGAAGAATTTATGAAGAAAGGCTTTATAACAAAAGTAGAGAGCTACCACATTCATCGGTTTCATCGAAAGGTTGACTTAGAAATAAAACTCGAAGTGCTAAAACAATTTGTAAAGGTAAAAATGTGATGGATTTAACACATAATATGAAATTGTCACATTCAACGATCTCCACTATTTTAAAAGACAAATAAATAACTCGAAAATCTTTTAAAAGATCCTAGTCAATTAAATCAACGATAATAATTAAAATAAAAATCAGACCTATTCAACAAATGGAAAAATTATTAGTGATCTGAATAGATTTAGAAACGAATTTCGAAGGGCCTCATAAACATAAAAAAACAAAGTGCTGAGCTATATGAAAATTTAAAAACAGACAACCACGAGAATTTTTACCTACCTTTTAATGCTAGCAAGATTTTAAAAATTGACCAATTATCATAATGTGAAAATTAGTGGACAGGCAAACGACGCCGACTACTAAGCGGCTGAAGACGGAAAAAACTCATCAAACGGTTTAAACTCCGTTCTCTTTCCATATATGAAAAATGAAAAAATTGGCGAAGATTATTACTCTAATCATACAACTTAGTGAACAATTATACTTCGATGCTGGTAACTTATTGAAAATGATTAGGAATATCTTAGTAATACAGAATTATTAGATCTTGAAACTCAAATGATTGCGGGAGAGGAAATTGATGAAATCGAATCAAACGTATTTGCGGAACCACCCAAAAAAATCGTGTTATCAGAAATAGCTGCTGCTTTTCATTTGATTAATCAAGGAATACAAAAATTTTAAATAATGGACAAAACCAATAAAAATTTTTTAAATGTGGACCGCCGAATTCAAGATAATCTCACCTGCTACCAAGAAATATACAGAGAGAAAAAACAGGATACCCTTCAATCAAAATTGGATAACATATTTAAAAAAAATATTTACATCACTTAACTTCAAATTGAAGACGAAGAAATGGATTGTATTTATATAATAAGTAAGAATGAAGAGGACGCAGAGGATATTTAATTTCTTTTAATTAAAAAAAGATTCATTTGAATTACTTTATTAAAAATGGATATTTCGATATAAATAAAGATTGACTGAATATTTTTCTATGATTCAACTTCCAACCAAGGTTTAGTTTATTATCTCCGTCATACGTTGAGGAATACATGTATTGATTGTTGACATTGATATCGAAACATTAGAATGGTGCGTTAGTCAATTGCAATCTCGGTGGAGCCCATGGGCAACCTCCTTTATTAACTCTTTTTAAATACACTAACAATCGCTTATTGATGTGAATAAAATCTTCATTTGACCATATTAGCATTTAATTCTGTTTTTCGCTTATTTTTTAGAGTTCACTTTGCATCTATCTTTTACAAAATTAGATTATTAGACATCTATCGACCTTAATCAACCAAAAACTCTAAAAATTAAATTATTCTTTTTGAAACTTGACAAGCTCGGGAATTTTATTTACTGATTAAATTGATTATTTTATAATATATGCGGCTTGCGAGTCATCGTTTGGCCATGTATGCTTTATATCAATCCATTAATTAGTTTTCATAATTAAAAAAAACTACCTAATGACTTCCCACCGATTTGAAATTATTATACTCATTCTCGTCTTTTCAATTGCTACTCGCTCATATCCTTTTCCCCAGAAAGATATTAATTTTAATTGTTTTCAATTTTTTAATTAATTTGTGCACTTCATTTTATTTTATCAATTTGTTGAATTATGCCCTTCTACAGTTCTTTGTGTTCTTACACCTTTAAACACCCGGCAAAATAAATCTTCCATTATTAAACCCGAGTTTTTGTTTTAAATCTCACAATGATTAACAAGATTAACTAATTTTAATTAATTTATCAAAATGTTTCTGTTTTGCGCCACCAAGTAATCCCTTCACCAATACAAAATTATCCTATTTGTCTCTAACCTACAATTTTTCATCCGTTTCCACTCATTCCCAAAAATATTTTAAACTTAGTACTACTTGTACTTAGCTTTTAATTAAATTTGTGCGTTTTGTATAACCTTATGACGTATCAAAAATAGATTCTATATTTATTTTCCGGGATAAATTGAAAAATCAATTTTATTTCAGCAATTGATTCGATCCGACGGGCAGATATGAGCCTCAAAATCAATAACTCCCTCAACAGATACAGAAATATGGCGCTTTCCGAAATTAAAGTAAAAAATTTCATATAAGTTGGAATCCGGCTTATTTGCAAAAATATTAGACTAGGGAACTTCTAATACCAGCTCAACCTCCGAGCATGATTTCAACCATATCGTCAACTAACACAGAAATGAGTCCATTTGATGTGGAAAAATGGGACTTTCACCGAGTTACAGATTTGCCTGTAAATTCAGGGTAATTTTGTTAATTAAATCATTTATTTATTTTCAATGCATATTATAATTATATTATTAACCATATTGCATTTCGTATTGATTAATTGTTGGTTGTAAAATTTTGATAAAGCCTAATCGTTGAAGGAGTGTGCATGAGAGACAGACACACATCAGACGATACTTTAGCCATCTTTACACAACAAATTACACGTATTAAATTGTAGAGTATTAGTCAGTTTACTTGTGATTGGTTGCGTGTGTGTGTATGTTTGAGATAATTCGAGGTGACTTAAAACTTTGTTGTACGTATTGTATTTTTTCAAAAATAAATCACAACTATTGTTTCGAACTACTATGGTGAAATCGGTACCAGCAGATGAGTACGTTTTTGAATTTAATTTTAATGAATTAAAAATTTATTTATCTATGTTATTTATTATTAACCCATTATATTTCAAAAATCTTTTCAATTATTATATTTTTTAATAAATGTATTAAAACTGCTATTTAAGTTGATAATTGGTGTTTGTTCCAAATTAAATATTTTTTATTAAAATCACTTAATGGTTTTCAATTAAAATAAATTAATGTTAATGGCTATAGTTTATTAAAAATTATAAACAAATATATTAAGAAATTGAAAAATGATTACAAGAATATCATATGTTTTCACATAGTGTTGTGAGAAATCGTGATTAAGATATAACTCAAACATGCCTGCCTTAATAAATTGACATTTTGGACAAAGTACAGTTTGATTAAATCAAATGCGTACTCACATTTAAATAAGTTTCATAAAATTTGTTTATTGATTAAATTCATTATTAGAAATCTGACTTTTATTTTATTTTTATTGAAATATTTTTAGGTTTTTATTATTTGTAAACTATATTTATTATTAACATGTTTTAATTTATCTCAAACCAGAATTTGTCTTTTCATTATTTAATGCAATAGCAAGGATATTATTATGGGCGATTTTTATATAATTGATTTACCAGTATATTTTAGTCTAAATTAATTTATTGTTACTAATTTCTATTTTGCCGCCAGTCATGTTTCACTATGGAGATATTAATTAATTGAATAAAATTAATTTTTTTGAATATACCGCCAAATTACTTTGTAGAAGATATAAAGGATTTTTGCACATTTTTCATATGAATTTATAAAATATTATAAATGAGTATACATTTTACATAATCTAGTCTTATCTATTATCTATCACTACATAAATAAATTAAAATGAACTTTTTGATGTATAACAATTAATTTCCAATGATATTTCATCTGGAAAATTCAGCATATATTTCGGTTCAATATCTGAACCTTGAAAGGTGATATAATATTGATAATTTATTTTTTCATTGTCAATAAATTATTTCAAAGCTATCGGTGTGTAAAATTGACTATATTGATTATATTATAGGAAATTCTTTCGATTTTCACACCTCTGATTTCTTTTCAATCGATATTGTATTTATTAAAAATCTAGCTGGGCTACCCGGCGTTGCGCGGGGCAATATACGTTGTGTAGTAAAATTGTTTTCTTTAAGTAAAACGCAAAGTTGTATTTCAGACATATTTGCCTCCAAGGCCTGTTGTTGATCTTGGTGATTTTTGGGTTTAATTGTGTGGTCAGTAATATGGGCCTGTAGAAAAGAGAAAACACTGAAAATCTTATCTAGCCTTGACCTGGGCAGTCATTAAAGTTTAAAGTTACACAAATTTCTGGTACAAAAACTAACATAATCATTTGAATTTCAATAATTAATTGGTTGACCCAATAATCAATAATTAATAACACTCTCCAATGTAATCCTATCTCACTGAAATTAAAATTTTGTTATGCAAACCCACCCCAATGTACAACTTTTGCATCAACAAATGTGCCGTATCTAGACCCCTAAACCCCGTTTTATCGAAGTATAACCTAACTGGTTTGGGTAGGGGACGGTCTAAGAAGCATGGAAATGTTGTTATTCAAACCCCTCCACAGGAACACTTTTTGTTCCTGATAATTTTCTGAATTATGTTGTTTACTGATACCAGAAAACAGGATCAGTAAATAAGTTAACCCACGAGATCAAAATTTTTGGGTAGAAAGTAGTCTATAAAAGTACCTGGGTAAAAGAGGAAGCTCTGCAAAATTTGTTTGAGATATCGTCAGAAATTTGGATTTGTATAGCGAACATACATACATACAGACAGACACACATTAACGAATATATATTAGATTGACTATGAATTTAATTCATACCCATTTTTTAATAAATACAATGATAATTGATTATATTGAATGGCATAAATATTTCCATGGTAATGAAACAATCATTTAATGTTGGCCATGTTTTCCATTGGATAATGGCTGGCTTATAATAATTTTATTGGTAATATACGAAGAAGATATTTTAATAATAAATTATTTTCTGGATATCAATTATAGATTTGTTATCTTCAGATAATTTCGAGCTATAATTTTTAGAAAATATCAATTAAATTACGCATTATTATTCGCTGCTAAATATGTTGGGGTTATATAAATTAGTACAAATGAAATTCAAATGATAAGCAATTTGAGTGCAAAGTCATTAAAATGTAAGATTTAATTTAAAATTAAAAAACCAAATTTAAGTGCAAAAATTTATTAAAAAGGTATGAGTGAATAACGAATAAAAGCATTAATATGAATAAGTCACAAACTTCCTAGTTTCTATTTATTTCTACAAATTATTTACCATTAATCATCTGTGTTTAATAGCCTCTGTCATATCCACTTCTAGGGACAACCAAGTGGTTGTTAGGACGGTTCTCTATAAATCAGGGGTTGGGAACTTTTTTTTGACAGTGGACAACTTTTAAATAGAATACTTTAAGCACATACCAATATTCTGTATTAGTTTTATTAAAAGTAGCTTCAGAGCCGCACAAAAAATATTCACTGACCACTAGTTGCTGAACCCTACTGGTTGTTTGCCATCGTAGGTTTTGTAAAATCAATCCCATCGTGAGTTAGAACTTCGATTTCGTTTTCAGGTAATACATTATAAAGTTCAGCTCCATTAGATCAAATCTTACAAGAAATATCATAAAACATTTTGGAAGTATCATTAGTTTCGATTGTCATATAATTCTCTTCAAAGAACCATAAAAGTGA
>CAUHTR010005900.1:0-12330 GCA_959609185.1 Schmidtea polychroa | reverse complement strand
CTGTTTCAGTAGAGCCACTTACCCAGTCGAGGGCAAGTGATAAATGCACCACTGTCGCAGACATCCCAATGCACCGACAATTTTTTCCAAGCCTAACCAGATCGTCCTGCATCGCCCCTCGTACTCATCAGTGCAGTGGGTCACGTATAGTATGCGCTGTTTCAGTAGGGCCACCTGCCAGTTAAGAGCAGTGATAAATAACTACTGTCCAGACATCCCAATGCACCGAGAAAATTTCCCAGCCTTTACCGAATCGTTCATCACCGCCCCTGTATCATCAGTGCAGGGGTCACGTATATAAGCGCTGTTTCAGTAGAGCCACCTACCCAGTTGAGAGTAGTGATAAATGCATACTGTCGCAGACATCCCAATGCACTGATAATATGTCGCTCAAACGGATCGGGTTCCAGATCGAGTAGTAGAAATAAAATACCATTATTATAATAAATATATAGAAAAGACATAGAGCATTTTAAAACAAAATATTTAAAGTATTGAATTTACTTTTTCGACAGTTTTTGCACTGGGGGTACTCGGTCGTCTGTAACCGGTGGCCGCCCTGGCTGAATTGTTGCTCCGGATGAGGGGCTTCAGCGGCTCAACCCCTCAATGCTTTCGCCGGGGTACATATTGCTAACCCTACGGCAAGTCAGGCAGTGACAGTCCTAGATACAGGGACTTTATTCCCCAAGGCAAGGACGCGAGATGCGAGACCATGCTGCCTATGAACATCACCATCAATGCAGGATCAGAAGAGTTTACGAAAGAGCAAAGAACTAGAGACGCTGCCAAGCGTTATAAATGCGCGAAGTCCAGCTAAGGGCTTTTAGGGACAAGATCATAACATCATGCTTGCTGAGGTGGACCCCCAACAAGCTCACAAAGGAGACCTGGCCACAAGGCCACGCCAGTTCAGAGTGACTGCTCCGAACTCCACAAACGTGTGCACCCTTCGACATAACCCAATGTTTGATCTCATCCGTCGCATATTTCGCGCTTTTCAAAGAGTGACTGTCTTCTAAGCTCTCATTATCCGTGATGATTTGGACGTCCAAAACATCCCATAACCATTCCTTATTAACACCAGGTCAGGTTTACGGAAGCTCCCCCCGCAGGAATGATCGGCTCAACTAATGTGTTTCCACCGGTTTCGCCGTGCCACAGATGCTATATATTCCATAGCTTATTGTGCCTCACTATACGGAGCCATGTAACACCTGGGCATTCTGAGCGATATGTTGAGACTGAGGGATCATTGCAACCGATTTTTACATGTAACTAGGTATCTCATCTGCGTGCATCCTACTGTTCCTAGTCGCTGTGCAATATAGTTTCCTCGGACTTTAAACCGCGTTGATGAAGGAACGACCTGTCATCAAGGTGCCGCGAGCGGTAAGCCACTTGTGTGCACAAGGCACTCGTCGGCCTCTCGTAGCCCTATACATCAAGTTTATGGTAGAGGGGCCTGGGCCGTTGCTGCGTAGAAGGCCTTTTTCGTTTCGACCCTCGATATCTTCGACGTGGATAGGCTTGTTCCACATGTCCATCTGCGATCTGAAGCTGTTATGCTCACTCAAACGACTGATCCGCTCATCTCTATTCGTGATTATCCTGTTCAACCTGTCTCGTTTCCCAAATAGTACCTCCGCCGATAGAGAAGGCACACCTAGACCACCATGACCAACTTTGCAATTGATATAGGCAGAACAAGTATCCTTAGGCAGGTGTAGCCATTTGCGAACCAAGGCTCTCGTGCATTTGTCTAACGCCCTCAATTCAACAGTGTCAGTTTCGCCCAAACACTCGCCTCATGGAGGACCCCCGGTATCAAAAAATCCTTTAAACAGCTCGAGCCTCTGTTGAGGCTTTAATGCGCCTTAGTAATTGCGTTCAAACGATCTCTATAAAGCTGGGAGAGCTTTTTCGTAGTGCGACCAAAGGCTCCAAATTGGATACCCAAATACTTATAAAATTCGTCTGCTGACATCGCAGGGATCTCTTCCCCGTCAGCGCTAACTGTCTCTTTAGTGACCATCCATTTTCTCAGTTTCCCCTCTCTTCGCGCTATAATTGGAGGCACTCTTAGTGGCGTTCACTGCAAGGCCATTCTCGGCTTCTTGTCGTTGAGTTTGGTCCTCAAAAGCAACTTCGGACATTTTAGAATCGAGACAACCCCCGAATTTATAGGGATATTTGTATTGAAATTTTTATATACATATTCCAAATATATGTAGAAATATTTTTAAGCCAAAAATCCCTAAAAATATGCTTCTTTAATGGCTTTTTTTTTGCCTTGCTATGTATGGTAGCATTCGCCCGCAAATTATTGAGAGTCGAGAAAGTTGATAGTGTTAAAAAGCTATTGATTTTGACTGTTCAATGTGGCCTCATATACTTATGTGGTTATGGGGTTGATATAGAATGCAATAGTGGCGACGCTGTTCGGTATGGGTTATTCCAATGCGTGGACTTATCGGCATGCTACGAACCACAGATGTATCTGGTAAAAAATAGCATACGCTTTAGAGTGTTTGCAATTTACATTTCATTGCCCAGGATTGGTATTATGTCAGATTCAGTGGCTATTGAGCAACTGATTATCGCTATTAAGCGGTTAAACGAATTGAATGCTATAATGTATATTGTAGCTGTATAACGGTCCTGTTAAATGGTCACATAGTGGCCATGCGATAGAATTAAAATCGTATGTTCTATTGTCGAAATAAATACGTATCGTTGCTGATTTATGCATTATAATATAGAGTGCATCGAGTAGGCGCTGTTGATGGTATTGCTTGTGTATTGATCTCCATTTATTATTAAATACATTATTATGTATTGGAGTGAAGTATGCTTCTAAAGAGGTGATACAATTTTAATCAAGTCGACAGTGTTGAAAGGGTGATTATCTGTTCTATTGTGATAGTCATTTGTATTAAAGGCTTCGAATGGTATGATGGCAATAGCTACATTTTTGTGTAGAGTACGTAAATAAATATCTGGTTGATCCTGCCAGTAGTCATATGCTTATCTCAAAGATTAAGCCATGCATGTCTTAGTACACAGACTAGTATTCTGAAACCGCGGATGGCTCATTATAACAGCTATGATTTGAGAGATTCTATCATTTTGCCACAAGATAACTGTGGTAATTCTAGAGCTAATATTTTTAAGAATGCCGTGACTCACGAAGCGGCGGATTTATTAGATCAAAATCAACCCGTTGAAAGACGGTATTTTGATGACTCTGGATAATTTTACTGATCGTACGACCTTTGTGTTGACGACATATCTCTTGAAGTGGCTGACCTATCAACTTTCGATGGTAAGATAAACGCTTACCATGGTTGTAACGGGTAACGGGGAATCAGTGTTCGATTCCGGAGAGGGAGCCTGAGAAACGGCTACCACATCCACGGAAGGCAGCAGGCGCGTAAATTACCCAATACCGGTTCGGTGAGGTAGTGACAAAAAATAACAATATGGGCCCTAGTGGTTTCATAATTGCAATGAGAACATTTTAAATACTTTATCAAGTATCAATTGGAGGGCAAGTCTGGTGCCAGCAGCCGCGGTAATTCCAGCTCCAATAGCGTATATTAAAGTTGTTGCAGTTAAAAAGCTCGTAGTTGAAATTGAGGAAAAAGATGGTTTGAAATCTATGATTGAAAGCTATCTTGTCCTTCGACGTCGTGTATATCTTTGATGCTCTTTAATGGGTGTTGAGGATGACCGACAAGTTTACTTTGAAAAAATTAGAGTGCTTAAAGCAGGCTTACGCTTGTATATTGTTGCATGGAATAATAGAATAAGACTTCGGTTTTATTTTGTTGGTTTTCGAAACTGAAGTAATGATTAAAAGAGACTGCCGGGGGCATATGTATGCTGGTGCTAGAGGTGAAATTCTTAGATCATCAGCAGACAGTCTACTGCGAAAGCATTTGCCAAGAATGTTTTCATTAATCAAGAACGAAAGTCAGAGGATCGAAGGACGATCAGATACCGTCCTAGTTCTGACCATAAACTATGCCAACTGACAGTTCGCGAAGGTAATTCAAATCTCCTTGCGAGAAGTCACCGGGAAACCTAAGTCTATGGGTTCCGGGGAAGTATGGTTGCAAAGCTGAAACTTAAAGGAATTGACGGAAGGGCACCACCAGGAGTGGAGCCTGCGGCTTAATTTGACTCAACACGGGAAATCTCACCCGGTCCGGACACTGTGAGGATTGACAGATTGATAGCTCTTTCTTGATTCGGTGGGTGGTGGTGCATGGCCGTTCTTAGTTGGTGGAGCGATTTGTCTGGTTAATTCCGTTAACGAACGAGACTCTAACCTGCTAAATAGTACATTTCTTTTTGTACTTCGTTGTGTTTCCTTGTTCTGTTCTCATTCCCATGATTGCAGTGGTTTATAACATGTATGGCGGTTTCTTCTTGGTCACATCTACGGCACTTGGTGCTGCCTAACCTACCGCCTTGGTTTGACTGTTTCATACCAACGTCCAGCATATTTGCCTTCAGTTTGATAAGGAACCGCCATTCCGTATCAGGTAGGGTAGGAGGCATGCTCCAGTCCATATATGGTGATGTGACTAGGTTTTGTATGTACCCTTGGCATTTCGCCTTTTTCCATACAGTGTGGTAGGCTTCTCTGATCATCCAGTGTAGGGTTTGCGCAATATCCTTATTATTCATCACAGTCTCGGGTTCCGGTTGTGTACCACATGTAATCACGAAACCGAAACCTTCCGTAGACTGTGTAAATTTCAAAGTGATATTGTGTTCCTTCTTTAATGTCAGGATAGCTTCCCTTACCCTTGTTAACCATGTTTTCTTTGCATTTTTGTTCCTAATGTTTGTGTATGTGTTGTCGAGCCACTTCAGAGCACCAGATACTTCTGTAACTTCTTCGGCCGTGCGTACCTGAGCAGCTCCTATTATTTCCTGTGTAAGTATTTTGTGTATTGCCCTGTGATTGCTGTTGAGTAACTTCATGATCCTATTGACTGTTTGTATAAGTTGTTCGTCCCTAACCGAAGTCATTCCAGCCCCCCTTTATCCTTTGGTGAGTATATAACTGCATCCATAAAGGGGCTGGAGTCCGGTAGGTCGATTATCAACTTTTTTACTTGTTGTTTTATATGCTTGTCAAATGCGTCTATGTCTTTTTTGAAGATATCTTCGCCCATCAAAGGGTATACAAACTTAGAGTGTCCGAAGATGTGGTATGCTTCGATCTTCTGACTAGCTCTAAGTTTGGATTCGAAGATCTCTTTCATTTTTCGCCTTACTTCTCCAAAGGCCTTATCTAGTGTTCTCTTCTTTGTGTCTCCTATTCTTACACCTAAGTATGTATATAGGTTTTCAGAATCAATGTTCCTTAAATTCTCCCCGTAAATTTGGATATATTCAGTTCGGGTCCTGCAGCTGCTGAAATATCCGCATTTAGGCGGTTTGAAGGTAAGGTTAGACATTGAGGCAAGAATCTGAATCCTATCTACCATTTTTTGCAGGTTTCCATTAGTGTTAGATATTAGTACAAGGTCGTCGGCGTACGCCAAAATGCTTATGCTAACCCCTGCAACATCGATCCCTAACTTCATGTCAGAGATCTCTTGAATGATGTATGAGATGCAGAGGCTAAACAAAGTCATTGAGAGCGGGCAGCCTTGTTTGACTCCCTTGACTAATTCTATTTTTTCAGATTCAGTGTTGCCACACTGATATCTGGTAGTACACTGTCTGTATGTTTCCTTAATGAAGTCTATAGTATGTTTGTATAGTCCCATTCTTTGTAGAGTATACCATATTATTTCATATGGTATACTGCCGAATGCGTCAGCAAGGTCCAGGAAGACCATGTGACATTCATCGCGGACTGTGTTTGTTTTGTGTGCTCTATCTATTAATGCCTGTATTATGTAATTGTGTTCGTCACATCCATTTGCCTTGTTTACGGCCTTCTGCCATGGAGAGAGCAATTTTCCCTGGTTGACCCAATGCAATATGCGCCTGTTCATAATCTTCATAAATAATCGGTAACAGGTTGGCATGATTGCAATAGGTCTCCAGTTGCTGGGAACATTCGCTTCCGTTTCTTTACCGGGTTTCAGGATGAGTATTGTAGGGAAATCCAACCATGAATCCGGGATTTCCTTCTTCTGTAGGATATGGTTGAAGATCGCCAGCAATACATCCTCCTGAACCATGCTTTCCACTGACGAAGCGGAATGTTGTCCTCTCCAGGCGCCGAGTCCTCGCTTTCCTTAATGGCATTTTCTATGTCCTGTGTTGTTATTGGTTTCGATGAGTTCCATTCCGGTAGTTGCCTTGTAATTGTTATGCTTATGTCCCTTATAGGCTGAGCTGTCTTCTTAAAGTATTCAAGCATCGCCTGTTTGGTCAAGTCCGGTACTGTAACATTGCCCGCTGCTATTTCTTTTACAGCTCTGCCGCAGTTGTGTGCAAACAGGCGCTGTATCTGATATGAGCACTTTGTTATGTTGTGATTTCCATTTTTCCTCTTTCTTCTTATCTTGTACCTACCATTGTATTTCTTTGCCAGCCATTCCAGAATACAGTTAATGGATATCTGGTGGAGTCTCAGTGCCGTTATTTTTTCCTGAATTTCTTCGTCTTGTGGAATATCCAATTCTTTTGTTTCCTTCGTCCTTTGACATCTTCTCTTATCATCCCCTCTAATGTTTTCCTAATGACGGCAGCGTTGGGGATTTTGAAGTTGGGTCTGTTGGGGTTTTCTAGGAAGTCTTCTATGTATTGGATAACGAAAACCCCACAGTCATGGTTATTTGTTTGTACAGGTAGGTTATTGTACCTTATATATGTAAATTCTTCTTCTGTCTGATCCACAGCGGCCAGGAATTTGTTCATGCGTTGTGTGATCATTCTTCTTTGTGTATCCGTCATCTGGTGCTGTGAGTCAAGGATAGCACTGACCTTGCTGCGGTTGTCCGCTACATACACCATCCAGTGTGAGTGGTTCCAATGAATGAGCCATAGCACCACATCCCAGCCAACAAGGTCATGTGCATCAATGCTCTTCAGGAATTCCCTCCTATTGTCTTCTATTAAGTGCTTCGCACATTTTGGGGGTATGTACTTAATGTTTATGTCTTTGTGTTGTCCTATTTCGAGTCTGATGACAAGTTCCAGTGCGGCTTGCGATATGTATCCGTGGTCATATGGAATATCTTCTAGACCTGGTTGCAATGTTTTTGTTTTTTCTATTGCATTTTTTCTGTCCCTATCTTTGTGGTTTGAGATGTGTTCCAATGCATCATCCTCTTCAATCGGATTTTCACATTGGACACATTTCATGTGTGTTTTTGTTTGTCTGGGGAAACTGTGGTTTTCCCTTATGTGGTGTTTTATGTTCTCCACTGTATCAGACAAGTATAAACAGTTGGAGTGTGTACACGCAAACTTATATTCGTTATCAATCTGAATGGGTGGGGTGGGAATCTGGCTGTTCGTCGACCCCCCTCCCATTAGATTGATAAGAATTTTACCCCCCAATTGTGGTTGTCAATCCCTTGTACTGTTTTCTTCTTGTACTTCCACTATTGTGTCCATACAATTCTTCTTGTCCTTCTTCTTTTTTGATTTCTTGGAGCTGGGTACTAGAACGAAGTCCTCCTCCGTCTCCTTCCGATTTGTGTCTCCTATTGTTCCGATGTCTTCTGTTGAGGATTTCCTCTTAGTCTTTTTTGTAATTTGTTGTGTAGTGGGCATGTCTATGTCTGTATTTGTGTTTGTGTTATTATTGTCATTATTATTATTATTATTATTATTATTATTATTATTATTATTATTATTATTATTATTATTATTTATTATTATTATTATTATTATTATTATTATTATTATTATTATTATTATTATTATTATTATTATTATTATTATTATTATTATTATTATTATTATTATTATTATTATTATTATTATTATTATTATTATCTTTCTCGTTGATATGTTTGTTTTCATGTGGGTCAGTTTGGGTTTCCTCATCCGATAGTATAATGTCATCGATGTCAATTTCTTCTGTATGTTGGGTTGTTGTGTTTGTGACTGTTTGTTCTATTGTGTGTATTTGCTCGGATGTTTTGTTCGGATTTTTCCAGTATTTGATAGATTTCTGAAATTTATAGCCTTCTGGAATTCCAACTATAGCCCTATTTATGTAGAATTGGAAGAAATTTGCAATGTGTGTTTGTTGTGCCTGTGTTTCAAATTGTATGTTGTTAATTGTGTATGTTAGTGTATTTATGTGGTCAATGTCTATCTGTCTTAGGGTGGGGTTATTTGGATTTTCTTTTATCTTGTTTAGCCATTCTTCTTTTATGTCAAATTTTCGATTAGTTCCCCTATGTTGAAGTGTGTGGAGTTATATTCATCATGGATTTTTAGTATTTGGTTTACTATCCCTATTGTTATTCCTTGCTCTTCTTCATTTGTGAAATTATATTTGTATAAAGTTAAGAAAAATTTCCTAAATACCGTGAAGGCCCTTTGTGTTATTGTTGTCTCTAGGTGATGCTCCAGATTCTGTTTCCTTAGTATCCTTTGCGATTGTTTGTCGGGTATGTAGTTTATTTAATATATTTTCCTGGAGTGATGTTTGTATTTCTGTCTGTTTCCATGTTGGTGCTATGTTTTTTATTTTGTTCCCCTTTGATGTTAATATACGTCGGGGTTTATATGGTATCTTAATGTGTGTGTTGTTGCCCTGTTCCAGCTGGCTTTCGGGATCCACCTTTTCTTCATTTTCTCTGGTAGCTAGGCTTGCATATCTGTTGCTGCTATACGGTGAGTATGTTTTTGCTGTGTTTTTATTTGTCTGGTGTAAATCTTGCGGGGTTTTCTGGCCTGTGAATATGAAAGGCGTATGTACTTTTTGGGTGGGTTTTGCTGGGGTTCGGTACTTATTCAGTCTTTGGTAAGGTGTATGGGACTGTGGAGGTGTGGGTCTTGGTTGGGTAGGATTGGGGTGTGTCTGGGGTAAATTGGGGTAGGCCCCGGTTTGTTGGTGATAGGTCTTTGTTGGTCCAAGGTATGGCAGGTTAGGGTAAGTTTGGGTAGGTCTGGGATAGATCTGGGTAGGTCTGGCGTATGTCTGGGTAGGTCTGGTGTATGTCTGGGCAGGCCTGGGGTAGGTCTGGGTAGGTCTGGGGAGAGTCAGGGGTTGGGTGGGTGTGGGTGAGAGTGTATGGGGTTGGATGGGTGTGGGTAAGAGTGGATGGGTTTGGTTGGGTCTCAGTAGGAGTGGACGGGGTTGGTTGGGTGTGGGTAAGAGTGGATGGGGTTTGATGGGTGTGGGTAGGAGTGGATGGGGTTGGATAGGTGTGGGTAATAGTGGATGGGGTTGGGTGGGTGTGGGTAGGAGTGGATGGGGTTGGATCGGAGTGGGTAGAAGAGGATGTGGTCTGTTTCTCAGCTTTGGCATTGTGGTAGGGAATACATTTATCGATTTTAAACATTTTTCGTAGTATTTGTTATTTATAGTTTTATTATAATAATTATCATTATTAAATTTATAATCATTTAAATTTTTTGTATTATTATTTTTATTTTTATTAAACTTTTCATTATTATTTGTATTAATGTCATTTAAATTATTATGTTTATTTAATTTTAAATTATTATTATTTTCATTATTATTTGTATTAATGTCTTTTAAATTATTATCTTTATTTAATTTTAAATTATTATTATATAATTTTTTAGATTTTTGTTTAAATATTCTATAATTATTAACAGAATTAAATTTAAATTTATCATTTACAAATGTAGATTTATTTTCTGCATTAAAATTAAATGCCATATTGTCCAATTTATCACCTTTTGGTTGGTAAATTGAACATGATGGATATAGTTTATTAATTCCATTATGATTAGGTTTAAGAGTTTTGCAATCATTAGTTTCATATGCTTTATTTTCATTTAATTCAAAGGAAGTTTTATTCACTTTATTAACATTACATTTATTAATAATATTTGGTTTATTATCATTACATTTATTAATATTACTAGAAATATTATCATTAAGTTTAGATGAAACAGAAGAATAAGAATAAATGTAATTATTTATTTCAAAGTTATCTATGTTTGTTAACAATCGAGCACAATTACCTTTGCTACCTATGTCATAGGCATCAGTTCGCCTTCTCTTGGGGCTGTTGTTCAGCCAGGTCCTCCTCTCGGTCAAGGCATCTCTGTAAGATTTCCCGTTGGGGGAAACTGGGCTCTGCAGTAGTCCTTTGTGGGCTCGCCATTCTTACGTCACATGTCTTAATCTAAGAGAAAAATATCACCTTGCGTCAAAACGCACGTATGACGCAATGGATTGACATTTTTTAAAATTTTAAAATGCCATTATATTTACTTTTAAATTCCATCTATACATTGCACTACTGAAAATTACGTCATACGTCGGCTTCTTGTCGTTGAGTTTGGTCCTCAAAAGCAACTTCGGACATTTTAGAATCGAGACAACCCCCGAATTTATAGGGATATTTGTATTGAAATTTTTATATACATATTCCAAATATATGTAGAAATATTTTTAAGCCAAAAATCCCTAAAAATATGCTTCTTTAATGGCTTTTTTTTTGCCTTGCTATGTATGGTAGCATTCGCCCGCAAATTATTGAGAGTCGAGAAAGTTGATAGTGTTAAAAAGCTATTGATTTTGACTGTTCAATGTGGCCTCATATACTTATGTGGTTATGGGGTTGATATAGAATGCAATAGTGGCGACGCTGTTCGGTATGGGTTATTCCAATGCGTGGACTTATCGGCATGCTACGAACCACAGATGTATCTGGTAAAAAATAGCATACGCTTTAGAGTGTTTGCAATTTACATTTCATTGCCCAGGATTGGTATTATGTCAGATTCAGTGGCTATTGAGCAACTGATTATCGCTATTAAGCGGTTAAACGAATTGAATGCTATAATGTATATTGTAGCTGTATAACGGTCCTGTTAAATGGTCACATAGTGGCCATGCGATAGAATTAAAATCGTATGTTCTATTGTCGAAATAAATACGTATCGTTGCTGATTTATGCATTATAATATAGAGTGCATCGAGTAGGCGCTGTTGATGGTATTGCTTGTGTATTGATCTCCATTTATTATTAAATACATTATTATGTATTGGAGTGAAGTATGCTTCTAAAGAGGTGATACAATTTTAATCAAGTCGACAGTGTTGAAAGGGTGATTATCTGTTCTATTGTGATAGTCATTTGTATTAAAGGCTTCGAATGGTATGATGGCAATAGCTACATTTTTGTGTAGAGTACGTAAATAAATATCTGGTTGATCCTGCCAGTAGTCATATGCTTATCTCAAAGATTAAGCCATGCATGTCTTAGTACACAGACTAGTATTCTGAAACCGCGGATGGCTCATTATAACAGCTATGATTTGAGAGATTCTATCATTTTGCCACAAGATAACTGTGGTAATTCTAGAGCTAATATTTTTAAGAATGCCGTGACTCACGAAGCGGCGGATTTATTAGATCAAAATCAACCCGTTGAAAGACGGTATTTTGATGACTCTGGATAATTTTACTGATCGTACGACCTTTGTGTTGACGACATATCTCTTGAAGTGGCTGACCTATCAACTTTCGATGGTAAGATAAACGCTTACCATGGTTGTAACGGGTAACGGGGAATCAGTGTTCGATTCCGGAGAGGGAGCCTGAGAAACGGCTACCACATCCACGGAAGGCAGCAGGCGCGTAAATTACCCAATACCGGTTCGGTGAGGTAGTGACAAAAAATAACAATATGGGCCCTAGTGGTTTCATAATTGCAATGAGAACATTTTAAATACTTTATCAAGTATCAATTGGAGGGCAAGTCTGGTGCCAGCAGCCGCGGTAATTCCAGCTCCAATAGCGTATATTAAAGTTGTTGCAGTTAAAAAGCTCGTAGTTGAAATTGAGGAAAAAGATGGTTTGAAATCTATGATTGAAAGCTATCTTGTCCTTCGACGTCGTGTATATCTTTGATGCTCTTTAATGGGTGTTGAGGATGACCGACAAGTTTACTTTGAAAAAATTAGAGTGCTTAAAGCAGGCTTACGCTTGTATATTGTTGCATGGAATAATAGAATAAGACTTCGGTTTTATTTTGTTGGTTTTCGAAACTGAAGTAATGATTAAAAGAGACTGCCGGGGGCATATGTATGCTGGTGCTAGAGGTGAAATTCTTAGATCATCAGCAGACAGTCTACTGCGAAAGCATTTGCCAAGAATGTTTTCATTAATCAAGAACGAAAGTCAGAGGATCGAAG
>CAUHTR010005898.1:0-15478 GCA_959609185.1 Schmidtea polychroa | reverse complement strand
AAAATAAACACGACTTTTAAAATTAGAGTTAAAATTAACAATAGAACACATACCCAGCATTAACTTTACTTAAATATATGAAAACACTAAGTAATAGAGGCTTAATATACTCAAAAATAAAATATTCTTACCACCTGAGAATAATATTGTTAATTTTAACTCTGTGTTATTAAAATTATCTTTCGACTTTACGCTTCTTACCATTTTAGAATAAGATTTTTTATCAAAATTTGTGTTAATTTGACTGATTCAATTTGATGGAGTTATTGTTAATTCGTTTCATTATATATACTCTGAGTTTATCCGACAAGATATTTTCTCCCTCTATGGGTACTGTTCACAATTGGTACTGCTCGTAAGGGTACTGGTCGTAAAGGTACTGTTGTGTTTTAATGATTTTATTTAGGCAAATTTTTGGTTATTATTTGGCATTAAATTCATTGATAATATTTTAGAGTTAGCGGGATTTTACTAACATTTTTTGTGAATTTCATGTTAATTGAAAGAATATTTAAAAATTTAAGGTTTTAGTGTTAATTCTAAGACAAATTTAGTTAATTTCTTGATAATTTGCTATATTTTATTGACTTGTTTTTAAATTTTAAATAAAAATTAATTTTGATTTTTTAATGGGTTCTTACTACATGAATTTAGATACTAAATTATTTCAATGGAAGGATGTCTGTAACAATTAAATAAAATTCATATTTTGAAGAATTTTCTATGGATTTTAAGAGAATTGATATATTAAAGGTCTGATATATTAAAGTCGGTTGGTTAAGATGGTAATAGATGATTTTTAAGGTGGTGTTTAAAATGATAGAAATATTTGGTGAGGGATCAGTTAAGGTGGAAATGTTTGAAATCTCTATTTAAATCGACAATGTTCTTATTGGTAAAATTTTAAAGGGAAATAGTCAGTATTTAGCTATGAATTAATAATAGTTCCTGTGAAATTATATCGTTTTAGAGGTTTATTAGGTTGTGATGAATGTTATTGCACAATAATTTAGATTTATGTTTTAGAACCAGTTTTTTATTAATTATCCACTGTTTTATTAAGTCGTTTAGGGTTAATGATCAATTTACTTGGTTTTCACAATGAAGTATTTGAAATCTTTAGAATTAATTGGGATTGATATCAAAGGTTATTGCTTTAAATTATTTTACTTAAGAAGTTATTTTATTCATTGTGGGGACATCAGTGACAAATCTTGAGAAATATTGACTTAAAAGTTGAAAATCGACAACAGCTAAAGAAAATTGATCTTTATTGAAGGAATTTTATGATTTTAATTAGATTTCTAGAAATTAAATCGGTTGAATAAAGGTAAAATCTATTGAAGGAATATTATTATCGGATGGATAAATCTTTCAATGATATTTTGCTAAATTACCTTTGCTAAATATTATTTTAAATGACTAAAAATGACAAAGTTAACCAATATTCTTAAATTATTTGCATAAAATATCCCTGTTTTGGTAAAAGTTACTCAAAAATCCCTATTTAAAAAGGTTAACCATATATTTCTCACAAAGATATATTACACCCAATGTTCATCTCATTAAATTAGAAAAAAATTATAACCCTATATTTCTAACTAATAAGCACCTTATTTGGTTAAATGATAACCGTATTTCTAATATGACTCCTTTAATTATTTTTGCCTCAAACAAATTTACTCCAAATGATAAAAAAATTTAAAATTATCAATGAATAATGACCATGTTTTTCTCATATTATTAACTATTGTAACGAACATTAGATGAATAAATTAATTTTTGCTTTAAATGACTACAAAGTTAACCAATAAATTAGTTGCTCGAAATAAGTGTAAAGTTACATTTAAAATATTCACGAATTTCTGATCATCTCACTAAATTACCTAAGAATTTCTAACT
Source organism: Schmidtea polychroa (assembly GCA_959609185.1). Lineage (NCBI taxonomy): Eukaryota > Metazoa > Platyhelminthes > Tricladida > Dugesiidae > Schmidtea > Schmidtea polychroa. The sequence continues at coordinate 13,576 of CAUHTR010005898.1, read as the reverse complement.
GATTAATATACCCATGCGACATGTTGAATGTAACCAGTACCTTGCTAGCAATACCCATAGGGGGACAGAATATTTTGTCGGATAAACTCTGAGTATATGGTCTTTATTGATATATCAAAATACTGTTATTTATAAATTAACTAAAACATACTCAAAAATTCTATATTATTATACTGAATGATACCGTAAATGTTTTTATTATATCTATTTCCAAATAAATCGACAGCTCAGACCAACAACATGTATGAATGACCACCCATTGTTAATTTATTTCCAGTGTCACATCTTTCAAGAATACCGTGAGTGTTTTAACAAAGCTGAGCTCAAAGAAACTTTCCAGATAACAACTCTCCTGAATGTTTTGAACAAAAATGAGCGAAATTGAGAACAAACAACATGAAAATTAAGATTTTAATTATTGAATTCATTGTTTAGTGCCTGGAAATACTAACAGAATATTTTTTAATTCAAAAAATCTTCATTATAAATTTTTGAATTTAAAAAATTAAATGAAAGATATATTAAATTTAGAATACATAAAATTATAATATTATATAAAATTATATAAAATTATACTATATAATAATATTAATGTTTAAATATGCTTAAATAACTAAAGTGTTTAAATATGTTTAAATAACTAAATTTAAATTATTTAAATATAATTCTGATATAACTTTATTTCTTTCGTTTTAGTATCCATAAAGTAAGTAAATAAAGAATTTACTAAAATATTTTAATTATTTTACTTAGTAATAAAGAAAATGAACTATGAAGAAGATGAACTAGACAAAATGGTGAAACACTAAAAGACTTATGTTCTGGATTTAGAGATTTCTTATTAAAACATGAATTATTGGATTATGAAGAAGATGAACCAGACAATATGGTGAAACACTAAAGGAGTTATAGTTCCGGATTTCTTAAATGAATTTGCTGATTGGGGATGTCCTTCAACATGAATGTTTACTTATCAGATTTAAGTTATGTAAACTTTCAACGAATATCAAGAAAAATGGGAAAACCGATGTTTTAGCAATTAAGTAAAGTACTCGTCATACCTGAAGAATATTATTATTAATGTAAGACATGAATTAATTCTTTAAAATATATATATATATATATATATATTATATTTAGGTATCTGTGTTTTATGGTGGGAATTGATAAGAAATGACATTGAAAAAGTATACCACAAATAACAGTTGCCTAGTAGTCAGACAGAATTTAATTTGTGACGATAAAATGCTAGATAATGTAAGTTAATTGCTTTTAAATCAATATAAATTTTAGCAATGATAGTTGACACCGCATCAGAAACTAAGAAACACGTCCAATTTGCAAGATGTATTCCAAATGGCCCGATGGAGATGATAATTTTGAGATAGATTACCAGCAGAAGAGCGAGAAACCTTTTGTAAATTAAATATAATAGGGTTGGGTTTTTTTTACCCCTCTTTACCCCTTAATTAATATATATTTACAAGCTAATCGTCGTGGTGGGCGGTTGTAATCCAACTAGTGGGAGGCCTCTGTAAATATATATTTGTGTTAGTGAAAACATTAATTAATTTGGTTATAGTGCCAATGACGCATGTATTTTGAAATTATACGTTTCGAATGTGCTGGTAGTTGACTATCCATGCTAGGCGTAATGTTCCGTACGGAAAGCTATAATGCCCAGATGCTTCTGACCCCACTTGGGGGAGGCACAGACGACCCTTGTGGACGCGAATAAATATCCACCGTGTCTTTCAGGCACAGATATTTGGTCACTGCTCATTAGGCCTGGCAATACTAAATGCATAAACTTTATCTTGTCCTCTCTTGTCTTGATTTTTATCGTTTAAATAGTATGTGTGATAGGTTTTATTTACTAACTTTAATTAATATACCCTTGCGACATTTTGAATGTGAGTAGTACCCTTGTGACCAATACCCATAGCGGGACAGAATATCTTGTCGGATAGACTAGGAGTATATACTCCTATGTTAAACAAGGTATAAATATATAGAATGTGTGTATAAAATTATCGATCCTTATTGACAACTTCCTATAAAAGCAAACACAGAATACTGCAAACATATAATAATTCTCTACTCCATAACTTAGTGTGTAAAAATTATTTTAGGTTTTTGACTAATATTTGCAATAATAATAATAATAATAATAATTGTTAATGGGTTGTGTGTGTGTGTGTAAAAATATTTTATGTTTTTCACTAATATTTGCAATAATAATAATAATAATAATAATAAAGTTTAATGGATTGTATGTGTGTGTAGAAAATATTTTAGGTTTTTCTATAATAATAATAATAATAATAATAATAATAATAATAATAATAATAATAATAATAATAATAATAATAATAATAATACTTTGAAATTGTATTTGAAAATAATTTGCGACATGTTGATTGTGAGCAGTACCTTTGTGACCAATACCCATAGGGAGACAGAATATTTTTTCGGATAAACTCGGAGTATATATAATAATAATAATCATAATAATAATATTAATAATATTGATTAAAACTTTGAAAATAATTCTTTGAAAATAATACTTTGAACAATATTTGATGAAAAAGTTCCTGAAATAATCATGAAAATGTTGAAAATCGTGAAAATCGTGAAAATATTGAAAATGTAGAAAATTATGAAAATATTGATAATTATTAAAAAATGCAAATGATGAAAATGTTGAAAATCATGAAATTGACATAGAAATTAAGTTTTATGAATATGTAAGTAAATAATAATAATGAAACTTCTAAAAAAAAATAATAATTTAAAATAATAATAATACTTTGAACTTGATTGTTTTTACCAGTAACTTTGTGAACAGTACCCATGTGACTTTTTGAATGTGAGTAGTACCCTTGCTAGCAATACCCATAGGGGGACAGAATATCTTGTCGGATAAACTCAGAGTAAAAAATAATAATAATAATAATAATAATAATAATAATAATAATAATAATAATAATAATAATAATAATAATAGTAATAATAATAATAATAATAATAATAGTAATAGTAATAATAATAATAATAATAACAATAATAATAATAATAATAATAATAATAATAATAATAATAATAATAATAATAATAATAATAATAATAATAAATTTAGAAAATATGTGTTTTATTACATTGTTTAATAATATCATTGTACCCTTGCAAATTGTTGAGCGTGACCAGTACCCTTGTGAGTAGTACCCATAGGGCAGTGGTGCCCAACCTTTTTATCAAGTGGGCAACTATTTAAATGAAAAAGTCTTTGCGGGCACATTTTTGAAAAATTAGTTAATAGAAAAATGATCTTATAACAATCTTTTTATTAGGAAACATGCATTTGTATTAAAAATTTAAAATAATAAAAATAATAATGTGAAACAAAACAAACAAATTTATTTATAACATCATTTTAATGCGGCTTTGAATTTGAGTCTGGCTAACAAGTTGATCAATATCAGGATTGATTTTTGAATTTGATAATAGAATGAGGTTTTCCAAGTGAGCATCAGTGAATGAACATCTGAATTTGCTTTTTATGTAGTTCATTGAAGAAAATGTCTTCTCACAAATGTAAGTTGATCCAAATTTGACCACAAACCGGAGTGCCATGTTGTTAAGTTCAGGATAGTCATTTTTTGGAACAAGCTTCCAGAATGCTTTTAAGTCGGGTGAAATAGGTTATTCACAAAGCTTTTGAAACTTTCTCTTTAATCCTGTGTGGTTTTGAATGTCAGTAATTTCCATCTGTATTTTTGGAGAATACTTGCTGATTTCACTTTCTGATATAGAGAATGGATTAATGAACAATAAAATGTTATCCTTCTCTGCCTCAAAGTCAGAAAATCGAGAAGAAAATGAATGAGACAAATTCATAATGGCAAGTTTGTATTTTTCATAGTCCAAGTTGACAGTGATTGAACTTTCAAGTTGAAATTTCTGAAGCGTGGGGAAAAGATCCAGATTTCCTTGAGAAAGACTGTTATAAAACAGTTTTAATTTTGCCTTAAATGCATTGATTTGATTGAATAGTGTTGGGAACAAACTATTTTCACCTTGCAATCCTGTGTTCAAGATGTTCAGGTAATTTGTGACATCAACAAGAAAAGCCAATTCACTCAACCAGGAATTGTTTTTCAAAAGATCACACTCGGTAGGCAACTCTTTTTTTTCTTCCAAAAATTGCAGTACTTGGGTCCTTAACTGGAAAAATCTTGACAGCATTTTTCCCTTTGACAACCAGCGAACAGAGCAATGGAGCAAAAGTTCACCACAATCATCGGTTTCCTCTTCAAACAGGGATCGGAACTCTCTTCTATTTAGAGATCGTGCTCTAATCTTGTTAATACAGTGCACAGCTGTGTCAATAACATGCTTGAATTCCATATCCTTTGAGCAAAGAACTTCTTGATGAATAATGCAATGGTACTTAAAAAGTTTTNGTGAAACAAAACAAACAAATTTATTTATAACATCATTTTAATGCGGCTTTTTGAATTTGAGTCTGGCTAACAAGTTGATCAATATCAGGATTGATTTTTGAATTTGATAATAGAATGAGGTTTTCCAAGTGAGCATCAGTGAATGAACATCTGAATTTGCTTTTTATGTAGTTCATTGAAGAAAATGTCTTCTCACAAATGTAAGTTGATCCAAATTTGACCACAAACCGGAGTGCCATGTTGTTAAGTTCAGGATAGTCATTTTTTGGAACAAGCTTCCAGAATGCTTTTAAGTCGGGTGAAATAGGTTATTCACAAAGCTTTTGAAACTTTCTCTTTAATCCTGTGTGGTTTTGAATGTCAGTAATTTCCATCTGTATTTTTGGAGAATACTTGCTGATTTCACTTTCTGATATAGAGAATGGATTAATGAACAATAAAATGTTATCCTTCTCTGCCTCAAAGTCAGAAAATCGAGAAGAAAATGAATGAGACAAATTCATAATGGCAAGTTTGTATTTTTCATAGTCCAAGTTGACAGTGATTGAACTTTCAAGTTGAAATTTCTGAAGCGTGGGGAAAAGATCCAGATTTCCTTGAGAAAGACTGTTATAAAACAGTTTTAATTTTGCCTTAAATGCATTGATTTGATTGAATAGTGTTGGGAACAAACTATTTTCACCTTGCAATCCTGTGTTCAAGATGTTCAGGTAATTTGTGACATCAACAAGAAAAGCCAATTCACTCAACCAGGAATTGTTTTTCAAAAGATCACACTCGGTAGGCAACTCTTTTTTTTCTTCCAAAAATTGCAGTACTTGGGTCCTTAACTGGAAAAATCTTGACAGCATTTTTCCCTTTGACAACCAGCGAACAGAGCAATGGAGCAAAAGTTCACCACAATCATCGGTTTCCTCTTCAAACAGGGATCGGAACTCTCTTCTATTTAGAGATCGTGCTCTAATCTTGTTAATACAGTGCACAGCTGTGTCAATAACATGCTTGAATTCCATATCCTTTGAGCAAAGAACTTCTTGATGAATAATGCAATGGTACTTAAAAAGTTTTCTTTTAGATATTTTTCTAGAAGGGAAACACAACCGTTGTTTTTTCCAACCATTGCAGGAGCTCCATCTGTGCAGATACTTTCCAGTTCATTCCAGTTGAGCTTATACTCGTTGATGCTTGAATTTTCCACACAATCTTTCAGTGCTTCAAAGATATCGGCTCCAGTTGTTGTGGTTTTCAGTTGACAAAGGCCAAGAAGTTCCTGAACAACATCGAAGTTTTCATTGACACATCTTATATAAACCAGTAATTGAGCACTGTCAGTTGCATCACAGCTTTCATCAATTGCAATTGAAAAGTATTTTGAAAGTGAAGCAGCAACAATAATTTGTTTTGAGACATCATTGGCCATTTCTTCAATTCTCCGAGTAACTGTATTTCTTGAAAGTGCTATGTTTTTGGACAGCAATTTGTTTTTTGGGTCACCTGAGTTTTCAGCAAAAATAGAAATTGCCTCTTTTACCATTTCACCATCTGAATAACTTTTTTTTAATCTGGCAAGCAGCAGGGAAATTTGAAAGGAAGCTTTTGTCATACCGTGCATTTCTTCTTGTCTTTTGGTAAAAAATGTTTGCTGAACTGCAAGTTTCGATTTTCTCTTTGAAATAAAGTCAGTTCTGTCTGCAGATCCAATTGGGTATTTGATTTTGAATTCTGAATGCATCTGATTAAAATGACGTTCCACATTGTATTTTTTATAGACTGCAACTGTGTCATTACAAATCAGACAAATTGGCCTTGATGATTGTGAATGTGTGAACAAAAATTGTTCTTCCCAGTTATTTCTTAACACTTGTTGCGCAGATTTTTCATCTTCACGTTTTCTTTTTTGAGACATCCCTTTGCTGAGAGACATTTTTGTAAAAACAAAAATTATTTTTTTTATTTGGATAAATTGTTGTCCACACTGAGAGATTGTTTTTGGTTGACTGATTTAAATAGAGTTTTTTAACTAACGATGTAACGATATTTGAGTTAATTAATTTTAATTTAAAGTAGGAAAAAATTTAATTTTCTTGGAATTCCCATTTAATAATTAATTGTTGGGATTGATTAATTTTAATTTCGAAAATTAAAAATGCGCTTGTAATTCTCATTGAAACATTATACATTTTAATGTTAAAAAAATTGATATTTTCTTTAAACGTATTTAGAAAAACACCAACGGGCATTTGAAAAAGTCTCCACGGGCACTTTTTTGCCCGCGGGCACTAGGTTGGGCACCACTGCCATAGGGGGACTAAATATTTTGTCGGATAGACTCGGAGTATATAGATTAATAATAATAATAATAATAATAATAATAATAATAATAATAATAATAATAGATAGATCTTATACTAGACTTTAAGATGAGCTAGCGATGAGAACACTAACTTGTGGACACTAATAATATTTTTATACATTGTGTGTGTGACCATAGGGGGGGGGGGGGACAGAATATCTTGTAGGATAGACTATATATATACATTTTGTGTAATAATAATTTTATTTTGTCAACTTAACCGTCAAAATAATTTTTTAAATTTTAAAATACCGCAACGTAATATATTTAATAATTAAAATATAATTAAATTTTAAAATATCGCAACGTAATATATTTAATAATTAAAATATAATTAAAATTTAAATACCGCAACGTAATATATTTAATAATTAAAATATAATTAAATTTTAAAATACCGCAACGTAATATATTTAATAATTAAAATATAATTAAAATTTAAAATACCGCAACGTAATATATTTAATAATTAAAATATAATTAAATTTTAAAATACCGCAACGTAATATATTTAATAATTAAAATATAATTAAAATTTAAAATACCGCAACGTAATATATTAAAATACCGCAACATAATATATTTAATAATTAAAATATAATAAATTTTAAAATACCGCAACGTAATATATTAAAATAACGCAACGTAATATATTAAAATACCGCAACGTAATATATTAAAATAACGCAACGTAATATATTAAAATACCGCAACGTAATATATTTAAAATACCGCAATGTAATATATTTAAAAAAAAATTTTTTTTTAAAAATTTAAAAAAAAAAAAAACCTCCCCGGGGGGTATGACGTAATTTCCTTTGTGACGTCACCGATTACGTAATAGTTCTTTTTTCCCGGCTCCACACATTGCCCTACTTACAAACTACGATTCGCAAAGAAATGAAAACCTTTTGCGAGGAAAACATTCGTGGTAAACATTTAGAAATGCTTACCAATATTTAAAAACCATTCGTCCTACTAGTGTCCGAGAGAACCCTTTCAGCTGCAGGATTAATTTGCAAGAGAATAAGGTCTAGGTTAGTGGACGAAAGTTTAGATACATTGTGTTTTTTAAAATCCTATTTTAAAACAAAAAAATATTGTAAATAAATACATTCTATTTTTTTCTGTTTCTTTTTATAAAATATTTTGATTTAATAAACTTAATGTAATGATTTGAATGTATGTATTGTAATAATGTAATTATTAGTTTTAATAAATTGTTTGACCTCTTCATTGTTATTCAATTTTATCGATTAATAAAACATTTTCAAAAAAATTGTATTGTGTATCTTTTAAAAAATTTAATAAGTTTAAATATATATATATATATATATATATATATATGTTGTAACTCGTAATTCGTCAGGACAGTGTTGTGTAAAATCTAGAAAAATATATCCATGTGGGGATTTTGTTGCATCGGCAAATGCATTCATTAAGAAATTTCGATTATTTGGATATGCTTGCCTTGCAAGAAAGTCAATCACTGTAGCATCTCTCGGATCTTTGAAAACAACTAAATATTGAACATTCAAATTATGAGTTCGATGAGATCCAACTTGATGAAAAAGATTTTGAGTAATAAAAATTACAGTGACACCTTTATGTCTACTAATTTTTGTAAATAAATTATTAAAATCCTTTTCTTTATTTGCTTCTTGATACAAATCATCAATAATAATCACATCATCCTGTCGTAATCTAGATGACCAGTTTTTATCGATCCCTTTTATGATTGTCATTTTGATTTTACAAAACTGATGTTGTGTCATTCCACTTTCATCATCAGCTCCTCTATGCCAATAAATTTTATTAAATTTTGACTTGAATAATTTTGATTGTAAATTACAAACAAATAATGTTTATCCGCTAACACTCGGGCCAACGATATGGTATACTGCATCATTTCTTAATTCCATTTTTAATTTTAAACTATATAGTTATTGTTTATTTTAGATTATTTTAATGAACTCTTTCTAAAGTTTTATATAAAGAGTAAAATTTCATAAACGATTTAATTATGGTAGCAAATATAAACTATCGAGGAAATTTTGATGTTTCAAAACTGAAGTTCCCACCAGGAAAACCACAGCAAATTGTCGATAGAAGCGGAAAATATCCGATAACATTTTTCAAGACTGGTAAGTGCATAATTGTGGGACGCAAGGAACCATTGGATATTAATAAATTACAATATCGAATCAATAATATTAAAATTCAATCAATTACCATTACTATGGGTATGGGACATACTATCAATTTATACAAAATATCGAGAAAATGTATATATATCCCAATATCAATGTATTGAAATATTTACAAACCAGCTTTCCCCATCTTTATATTCAATTTCTTCAAAGGCATCGTGAAAACGGGAATTTCGATTGTTGATGATAATATTTCCATTGCAACTTAGATTCTTATTGATTTTCCCCAACACTTTATTTACTGCAACAACATCTTCTTTTGTTATATGAACAATGAAACTTTAGGAAAATAACATTTGGCTAGTCGTAAGCAAATGGTAATTTTAGGAAAATAACATTTGGCTAGGCAAAATGCCAGCTTTAGCTATTATTTCATTTCCATAATTTGTCTCCCTAGGGGTACGGGTCACAAGGGTACACGTACATTCAACACCACACACCCCCAAGCAATGGAAATGAAATAATAGCTAAAGCTATTTGACCAGGCAAATGGCATTTGCCTAGCCAAATGTTATTTTCCTAAAATCACCATTTGCCTACGACATATATATACTTATTTTGATACACACAATCAACCAATTGGATTCATGCATGGATGATTGTAACTTTAGCTTAGGAAAAATTTTAAAAATTCCATGCCATCAATTACTGATTTAATATCTTTAATAATTTTATAAACAAGTAAATGATAATCTAATGTCTTTATACCGAGTATAACTACTTTACCACTATTGAATATGTTAACACACATTGGATTGTACTTTATATTTATTAATGCCGGAAATATTTCTGGTTCGTAAATACATTTCATATTGTTCTCTGTTACCCCTGAAGAATAGCGTGTTTACCCCCGGGGGGTAATTACCCCAGGTTCGGAACCCCTGAATTAGTCGAAGTGAATAATGTCGAGCAACGTGTAAAGAAACATGTAAAGAAATCTGTAAAAAAGATAGTAAAGAATTCTGTAAAGAAAAAGTTAAAGAAAAGATCAATCAAAACACCTAAAAATGGATTAAATTATAAACAAAGTTAAACGATAAAAAATATTTCAATAATAAAATTACAACGTAGTATACCATATTTTAATGCATTGATAAAAGCACCACTCATGAAAAGAACAAGTATTTTACAGTCATTCCCACAATTTGTTATGGACGATTTGCTTGAAATTATTGTTAATGTTGTGCGTGGCAATGTTGACATTAGTAAAGCGAAAAAACCATAAAAAATCACTTTTATCGTTAGTAAATACAAAAAATAAACGGATAATGCGAAATATTATATACAAACAGCGAGAGGGTTTACATCAGCTTTGATACCAATCGCATTATCTTTATTAGGTGGATTTGGTTTATTAGGTGAGCCTTCATAAACGTTGAATTATTTTAATATCATCATCATAAACAATGGGTCAATTACCTATGGGGCATTTACCCAACCTTATTCTAAACTTTAAATCATCGTGTTGTAATGAAGAAGATATGGACAAACCGAAAAGATCCAGCCGGTTTCGGTGGAGTCGAAAAGTTAAAGAAAAAAGTACCCAAATCAAAAAAGGAGACTCAAAAATGGTTGTCGAGTCAACTGCCAATCAGTTTAAACAAGCCAATGTTGAAACGGTTTCCCACAAGAGCATATAAAACATATGGTATCAATGATTTATGGCAAATGGATTTAATGGAAATGATTCCATTTTCTAAAATTAATAAGGGTTACAAATATATTTTGACATGTATTGATGTTTTTAGTAGATTTGCTTGTGCTATACCATTGAAAACCAAATCTGCTTGTGAAATGGCTGTTGCAATAAAAGCAATGTTTAAAAATGGTAAACCAGATAATTTACAAACTGATTTGGGTAAAGAATTTTATAACAGCAAAGTTAAAGATAATCTAAAGGGAATAAATCATTACTCTATTTTTTTCTCAATTCAAAGCTGCTCATGTGGAAAGGTTTAATAGAACATTAAGAGATCGATTGAAAAAATATTTTGTACATCAAGGTAACAAAACTTGGATAAATGTTTTACCGAAAATAATTCATAGTTACAATCATTCCGAACATGGAGGTCTAAAGGGTATGAGACCGATTGGTGTAACATCTAAAAATGCTATGAAAATATTATTATCACAACAAGATGTAACAAAAATTAAGAAACCTAAATATAAAGTTGGTGATCATGTTAGAATAAGTAAAATATCGGCTTCACCATTCATTGAAAATGTTGACAACAACTGGAGTGACGAAGTCTTTCAAATATTGAAGATTAATACGAAACAGAGTCCCGTTATGTATGTTATTGAAGATATTGATAATAACGAAATCCAGGGTAAATTTTACGAACTGGAACTGCAAGTTATTCCGACACCATCTGTCTTTAGAATTGAAAAAATTCTTAAATCAAAATATAAAGGTAAGGATAAACAATATTACGTCAAATGGTATGGATATCAAAACCCAACTTGGATATTAGCATCTCAAATTGAATGAATAGAAAAAGTTTTTTCACTATTTTACCAAGCAATAGCTGTGCATTAATTCATCAGAATGATGAGGCTAGTAAATTTATCGTTGAGTTACAAAATCCCATTTACCTGCATGCCATGTGGGAAGTTGCTTTGCTTGATTACACATTTGTGTACAATACATTTCCATTTTACAGTAATTCTAAGATTGAATATAAATAAATTGCACAGAAATCAGTTAGCAGCTTTTATGTTATTGAACCCGAAGATGATGAAATGCCAATAAAAGAATTAAATAATGATTGTTACATGTATATTACCAAGGGAGTTTTAAATATTTGTTGCGATTACTATCCATTCGAGATAACATTTGAAGATATAGCAAGCGTAAAAAGATTAGGAGTTCCTGAACCAACAATTATAAGTCACATTGATACATTTCAAATTGTAATTCCGTCGTATGTTGAAGGCATTATGAATAATGTAATTAGAATGAAGTTAACGTACAATTGTTTACAAGATTCAGTTTTCACATTTACTAATGATTTATACATAAAGAAGCTTGAAGATTTAACCAACTATTTAACAAGTAATTGCTTCCATATTTTCAAGTCTGTTGAACTGAATGAAAATGTCTTCAAATTCAGTCTCGGTGAAAACATTAAAGAAGTTATATTTGATAAAAACTTGGTCAACACATTTGGATTACAAAAACAATTATATAATGACAAACAATTTGGTGGAATTGGTAAAGGAAAAATATTTAATCACCATCAACAAATGTTCATCTATAGCGATATTATTGATCCGATAAATGTTGGTGATTCACTGGTCCCTCTTCTGAAAGCGGTGTGGATTAAGAAAAATGAGCAAGATGAAGTTGTGCAAATACAAATAGAAAATCCTATGTATTTACCAGTTGGGAACATGTATAAACTGTAAGGAGTTAGTAAATCTCTATATAAAATTATTATGGTTAAATGATAGAAGTGAGATCAGTTAGTAGAAATAATTATTTCTGTTAAATTTTTATATTTAAATTCTATATTAAATTATATCATATTATATTAAATTATATTAAATTAAATCAATTAAATGTATGACCAGTAATTACATTAATATTAATAATTATCACGCCTCGGTGTTTAAATACGCTAGTAAACGGCACAATTTTGAAGTTGTTATAAAAATAAATGCTTGAAGAAGACTTGAATTTAATTGCGTCTAACATGGCGACTACGACAACGGATTTATTGATAAGCAGACTATTAACTGAGAAATTTCACAAAGGCGATGATTTAGAAAATTTTATCAAGGATTGTAAAAGGTTTTTTGGCGCGACAAAAACAACAATTAGGATGCAAGTAATATTAACTACAACATTACTTGACAAATCGCTAATGGAAGATTGTGAAGCAGCTGAAGAGAAACTTCGATGTGCATTTTCGAAATCGACATCATTAATGGATGATCTAAAAGAAGCTTTGAGTTATGAACAAGGATCAGATTCAGCCGAAACTTTTATAGAGAAAATTAAAAAGATGACAAAGAAATTAATAGCGCACAAATGGGATGAAGAAGAAATTGAAAAATGCCTGCTTACAAACTGTGTAAGAGATCGAGAAGTTAAAAAAGAGATCGAGATGAAAGATCTGAAAACATCAGAAGAAATAAAAGCGACAATAAAGAAATTAGAAAAGGTAAACAAAATTATGGGCCATATTTATGTTGTGAAGACTTCACCGGTTGTTCAAAACTACAGAAGCTACAGAGATGTTGCTCAAAGAGGAATGGTAAACGGAAATAATAATTTCAAGCAGCGAAACGTCAGTAACCGACAATTGGAATGCTGGACATGCAAGAAAACTGGTCATGTTAGTCGAGAATGCCAAATGAAAAAGAAAATAACGTGTTTTGCATGCGGAGTTGAAGGCCACGTACGGCGAGAATGTTCAACGATTCAATGCCAGATATGTCATTTACGTGGACACAAGGAGATTGACTGATATACAAATTTGGAAAGAAGGAAGTTTCAAACTAATTCAAACATGAGAAAGAATAATTATTATACCCGTCGAACCACA
>CAUHTR010005897.1:0-23866 GCA_959609185.1 Schmidtea polychroa | reverse complement strand
CATCCATTTATATTTGTTTGCATCTAGGCCTAGTGATGCAGCTTAAAATGCAGTTAGCAAATTCTGACTTAATTGGCTTAACTGCATACAGTTGACGCCTCTAACTCGATTTTTGTAGTTTTGTCAGTTACGGTCTATTTGATAAGGAGAGCAGTAATGAACATGAATCTGTTTTCATCAATTTTTTTACGAAAATAATAAATGGTTATTTCATTATATATATATCATCATGTATCAATTTATTTCCAATGACACGATCAAACTCCATTTTAAAAAACATCAAAAATCTTCCTCGTAAAACAAATTCTATTCTTCCAGAAACATAAATCAATTCAAATTTCTCGCGTCTGTGTGCGCACATCCATATTACCATAATTCTGCACACTAAAACCACGCCAAATCGGCGGAAACGTACACACACACACACACACACACATATATATATATATATATATATATATATATATATATATATATATATATATATATATATATATATTATATATATATATATATGTGCAAAATAAATGCATTTATAAATGCCTCATTTTATTAATGATATTTTAAAATTATTGTGCTTCATCAATAGGCCACATTCATCAATGACATAATGATTACTAAATATTATCGCCATAAATTAAATAGCGTCATAATTTTAATGTCCTAAATGTAAAACCTTCCAAAAAGTTGAATATTAAAGGAAACCATTAAAATCCATTTAAATCAATATAAACCAGGTAAAAAATAATAATATTTAATATGAATAATAAAAATAATAATAATATAACAAAAAATATTAAAAAAAATAATAGAAGACCTGATTTTAATTTCAATAATATATAAAATAAAATTATTAAATTAGAAGTAATTGAAATAAGTGATGATGACTGTGTGGATATTGGAAATAAATCAGATTGGTGGATGTTTAGAGAACAAACAATTTATAGAATTTGATTTAACTTGCGCAATTAAATCTATAATATCGATTACAATTTAGTATAAAATATATTTTTATTCTAAAACAAATAAAAAAATAATTTATTTAGAAAACATTTAATAAATTACACTGAAGAAATAACATTTGTATTATTTTCACAACATCTTTAGTTGGTTACTCGGTTATTGCGTACAGGATTTAATTTATGAATTGATTACTTAAGCCTTTCGCCATGGGAACCGTACGAAGCCGTAAAATAATTTTGTGTCTCACATACGAGAGCCGGATAAATACGCAAGCAGAATTTTAGTACTTGCTACTGGAACCAAACTGAATCCGATGTATTCTAATTATGATAGACTAATAAAATTGCTATAAACATGTCAAATATTGATTTACGAGTAGTTAAACGTACCGATCCGCTGGCATGTTTCATCTTATTCATCAATGTTTACGGACGTTTGTCTGCCGTACTGAGACACAAATTATGCAAAAGCGGCCCGTAGGAGTTCCAGACGATGAATTTATATTTCAACCAAGTGAGACATTGATCAAAAAGTATGATATTCCTATGTGCGACGAACTAGTAAAAGTCCAAGACCAATTAATTCCTGTTTACATCACCAACAATAATGATAAAGAAATAGCATTAAGACCAAAAACGAAATTGGGAAAGTTGACAAAAATCTTAAAAATCGACAATAAGAGATTACCAAAAAATATAAAAATATTCAAAGAACCTCAAGTCAACAGTAAAGATTTGAATCAATAGCAAATACAGAAATTCATGAAACTATTGAGAAAATATCAAGACGTCTTTGCGAAACATGAATATGATCTAGGAGTTACTCATTTAACTGACTACGAAATTCCATTGACGGATGAAACTCCAATTAAATTACGACCATACAGAATTCCTTATGCACATCAAGATGAAAGTGATAGACAAATAAAGGCTATGAAGGAATTCAATATCATCAGAGACAGTTTTTCACCATTTTCTTCATCCACGGTGAAATAAGATTTTGTATCGATTATCGAAATTGAACCAAGTTACAAGAAAAGATATATCCAATTCCAGTTCCTCAGGAAATGTTCGACAAAATGGGAGAAGCGCAATATTTTACTGTCATTGATTCTAAATAAAGGTTATAATCAATTCAAAGTTAAAGAATCAGATAAAGGAAAAACTGCATTCTCAGATGGAAAATGTTTGTATGAATTTAATGTTTTACCATTTGGTTTAACAAGTGCGCCAGCAACATTTCAAAGACGAATGAATTTTGTATTGAGAGATATTCCACACGCCTTAGTGTACATAGATGATATTATAATATTTTCAAGTGATTTCGAGGAGCATATGAGAGATGTGGTAATAGTGTTTAAACGGCCAGCGAATAAGGACCAAGCAGAACACAATTACAGTCAATCAAAATTCGTGCGATCAGCTAATACTTCTACTTATCAATTAGGCTCTATTAATCAATCTCAGACGAGTAAAGCAAATTCGATGCCATGTTATCATTATCAAGATAAACTGTATTCGGCTCCCAATAGTTTTAGTGTTGGCTCTCATAGACCAACACCCTCATCCATTACAATTCGCGAAATACGGAACAAATCCTAACAATAATATGAACCCGAATAGATCTTTTTATCAAACCACCACACGTCTTTACAAATTCTGATCAATGTGATAATGCAAAAAAGGATCAGAACGGCAAAGGATATACATTTCCTCAAATATTGTATGCGAATGACAATGGTCAAATTGGTTCATGGACAAATCGGCAGGCTGTAAAATCTTTAGAAATAATTGGACTATATGAAATTATTATATTTAGTTAACATTTTGTAAATGAGAAATGGCTGTTGAATATGTTTATCTGGTCTGATTATATTTACATTTTTTATGTAGTTTCCATTATATATTTTGTTTGACTGATATAGTGTAAATTTTGGAATTTAAATAAAAACCTTGTAGTAGATTAATTCAAATTATTATTTACATTTAATTAAGCCATGAATAAAATTGGGAAAATTGCATTGAAGAATTCATCATTATTTTTGTGTGATATGCAAGAAAAGTTTGCGGGTTCAATAACATATTTTAATGAAATTGTTCCTGTTCCTAATCGAATGTTAAAAGCTGCTAAATTACCTGTTACAATTTTAAATGCTGTATGTAGCGAAAAAGCTGTGAATCCACATTCAAATCCCAATGTGGATATAATAAAGCCGAATACACCAACTGATGGTGATACTCCTTTAGACAATGCCATTATCCCTGGTACTAAACGAAGTCATTTAGATTCTCTGACAGATTTTTCTAATGATTGCAACAAGGAAATTCCAATCAAGAAATCTAAATTAACTATAAAAACTATTCAAAAAGAAAACATCACAAATTTGATTACCCCAACCACCACACTATCAACAAAATTATAAAGACCATTCAAGGGTCCATACACAGTGTGTGATGTTACAGCAACTAATTTAAAGTTACGTCCAATGAATAACAAAAGAGCAGAAACAATTATAGTTCATGACAATCGATGTAAAAAAGTATCTGAAATGGAATATCAATTACGATCAAAACAAAAGAAACTTAATGATGAAACAATTATTCAATAAAAATTTCAAAAAAACCCTACGCCATTAGGATATATGAACAAAGTTTTATTTATAACTACAGTCTTAATGAATATCATAGCAAATGCAAGTGGAATGACAATGAATCTTATTGGATAAAATTTATATATATTCAACATTTATCAGTATTGTGTGGACATATCATTGTGAAATATCAGAACAAATAGAAGTTAGTAATCTATTGAACCCTTTCGAACCATTTGTTACGTTGAATCATGAGAAAAGCGTATATGTAGCTCGTCGATTGACAACAAATTATAAATATACTATTTAATTTATTATTACTATTATTATTATTCATAAAAATTTCTTGCATTAAAATTTGCATAAAAATCTATCTTTGAAAATTATTACAATAAAATTTGCTTCAAAATTTACTTTGAAAAATATTTCATTAAAATTTACATTAAAAATTATCTTTGTAAATTATGGCATTAAAAATTGCATTATTTTTTAAAATTTCTCAGAAGACGTTAATTCTTAAATATATCTTACATAATTAATTATTACTTTACTTAATTTTAATTTCTCAGAAGACGTCGATTCTTCAAAATATCTTATCATAAATTCCTATTAAAAAATCCTGAGATCAAAATAACCCTTCACTGTAGTGCTTCACATTGACATTGCTTCAAATTGACATAGAGGGGTATCTGATGGTTTTGTTGCGGTATTCGAATACCTTTTTTGCTTCACATTGACATGCTTTAGATTGATATAAATCCCTTTATAACACTGCACCCTAGTTTATTTTTGAACTCAAATTGTTTCCAGAATTAAATACCCCTAACTATATGGGTTCGCATTGACATGCTTCGGATGCAGTGTCTGAATATCTACCTACTAATTCGCAATTCTTATTAGATTTGAAAATGAAAGTCAGAGCAATAAAAATGTTTAATAATAAGATGACTTATTGCTTGAATGAATTAACAAGCTAATTGAAAAAATAAAAAATATCACACATCTAGGTAGTGGGTGACGGAGTAATGAATAAAGTGGAAATATACTTTATTTTAATTTAATTTACTCCACTTAGACGAATTTTCGGCCATACACCCTCTATTAAAAGCTAAAAAGGCTATTATAAACGTGGAAAATGACGATCACATGTGTCTTTTGTATGGCATTCAAAGAGTTACTAATTATACACCATTTTAATTAAAGTTGTACGCCCATACCCACTATTGATAGTAATTTTCATAATTTGAACATGAATGCTATAATGATACGAGACCTCTTCATGTTTTCATTGGAAAATGAGTAAACTATGTATTTTAATGCATGTTTCTAGGGAAATGTCGTGTTTTGATTGAAAATTCACGAGAATTCGATTGAATTCAATTTGATCTCAGCTGTAGGTACTAATATATTTAAACTAGATGTGATGTCATCATTGGAAATCAGACAATGATTATCATATTTACAAAATTTATACAAATTTTAACCCATAATGACATTATTCATACAATCTGTATGATTAACTTCCTTGTTTATTCTGATTTTAAGATCCCTAATAATTGAAATTTTTAACCGCACTATGAATCTCTATTCAAATTTTATGTATGAGTAATTTTAGCTACACAATCATTAACTCACACAAACCCGCTTATTTAAAATATGCCTTTAGATTTTCAATTTATCTGTACCACGGTAGCAGAACCAATTCTGTGATGGTTCTATCTATATAAGCCTAATACCCTAATACCCGAAAACTGTAAATCATAAATTAAACTCTTAAATTAAAGTTTTCTGGATTAAAATGTAAATTATGAATCTAAATTTCAATTTATAAAAAATTATAAAACTTAATTTTAAAGTTACATTTTAAAAATTAAATTCTAGATTTAAAATCAAAATCTAAATTATAACGACATTAACTTATTTTTTGACCTTAATTCGACTTTGACATACTTAAATTTTTTAGCTTAATAATTTTTCTAATGAAGGTTGAACTAATACTAGTGCTACCTACTAGTGCTTCACGCCAAAAGTTGAAGTGAGTTGACCGATGCACTATTGAGATAATCCACGTCGAAAGTCGTAGTAAATCATTCACCAAAAAATCTCACGAGTTAGTTCCATTTTTTGATAGATGAAATTTTCAACTCACTGTAAACAACATAAATAGTGTCGGTATGACAAAACGTTCTCATTACGAATACCGTCAAAAATCTCAAACTCAACTATGAATATGTCAAATGGTGTAAACCAACACTAGTGATGCCAGTTCCCTATACATACATAGCAACTCTCATTAACCAACATTGAATGAAATGTTGTATTTAAGGAAATTTTGTAGGATATGTCTAAATCGAACTCCACATTTTATTGATAGGAATAATAACTCACAATTTTTACCACAAATTACAATCTTTCAAATTTTCATCGATACAATTGATTATTTGTCTGATAATAGAGACGGGAAAACCGCCTCATGCAAAATTGGTTTGGTTAGCGTTTGAGCTTTTTATATGACTCTCGCCACTTAATTTATATTCAATTATTGATAAATGAAGAGTCGGAAAGATTTGTTTAATTTAATTTTTTTTATTTTAGCTTGACAGGCTGACATTTTGTTTGTCTAGCTCGGGGATTTCGTTCCTAATTAAATTTATTTGTTTTAATTAATTAATTAATTAGTTTGCATTTTCTTAATAACTTTGATCAGGACCCTGAATCGATCCTATTACTATATTCTTATTCATATCATCATTTATTGCCTATTCATCTGTTTTACCGAAGACTAATTTTTAAAATTTTAAAATTATTCTTTACACTTTATTTTGTGTTAAATTTTATATTCTGATTGTATAAAGATTCGGACTCGAATAATAATAAAAATTAAAATAAATAAATAAATTGATTCTCTGTTTTTTGTTCGATATGTTTTTCACCATTGTCCGGCTTATCATTATTTTCATCATTAATTTTACATAGTGTTATTGGCGATGTCTTTATTAACATGATTATCAATGATAACAACTGAAATTTGTTGTCCAATAAGCGACCAAGTTTTTTCTATAATCTGAGAAACACGAACATGTTGAATCAGAACTGACAAAAGATAACTTAAAATATAAACATGGCAATTCAGAACAAGTTATAAAAACATTTAATTTTATTGTATCTATACCATATATATTTATTAAATAAGAAATTTAAGAAATAAATATAAAAAACATGGTGAGAAACGGCATAAATTAATGTTTTATTTTTAACTTGTTCTATTTTGTCATAGTTGCCGAAATTTTTATATCTTAGGTTAAGTGCTGTTGCGATCTTTAATATTTCATAACTCGTCATTCTTGTTATTCCAGTTATCAATAATATGACCAGTATTACCACGGTGAATTAATTTTCAAGAGAGTTCCAAAAATCAGTCGTTATTACAATTGCCGTCACTCCTTTAACATTTTCACTTTTGCTGTCATATATATTAGTCAACAATTTATCAGTACTATTGATATTATTTTTTCACTACTCGCTATCCAGACTGACAACAAAACTTAGATTTTTCCTCTTTGAAGTAAATGATGACGCCGATGTAAACCTTCTAAATGAAGTTGACTTTGAGAGCTAAGTTTGTGATACCGTATCGAGTATTTGTTTTGAAGGTGATAATTAAGTGACTTATCCGTGAATGCGAAAGATTTATTGAAGTGATTGAAATTAACAGCATCTTTGATATTTCTATCAACCTAAAATTGAAATCCAAAATGTTCATGTAATCGACCTGATATAATATTATAATTATTAACTCAATTACTCTTCATCGTCATATCACGTTGACTGTAATTAATGCTTCCAGACTTCCGGTACTTTTATTAGTTATGAGTGGATAAAGATTAATTTTTTAATAAAAATACTATCGTTAAAATAAAATAACAATTAATTAGGTTAAAATTAATCTTGGATTTCTTCAGTCCTAATGTCATAAGAAATTTATAAAATTTTACATTTTTAACTAATAACTAAGATAGAGAGTTTATTGATTTGAAAAATATTGTTTTTTTTGAATTGCCTTTATTATTATGTTATATTATTATATATCTATATAAATGCACAGAGCTTCCTTTCCAATCGACTTAAGAATTTGATTCCAAATGTTTGAATTTCGGTTCCATAAATACAAGTGCTTGACAGGAAAGTATAATTTTAAATAAAATTTCACTACCATTTATTTTTCAAAAAAACTTATTGGTTAATTGTCATCGCAGACTCCGATCTATCATTGCCAGTTCTCCTCTTTTCCGTTTATCTTTCTTTACTTTTAAATTACCTATGAAAGTTCTACCCAAGTTCGACCACGTACCAGTCTTCTCCAAGAAGAAAACGTTGTAACTCCGAAAAAATCAACTTTCTTTGACGTTGTTTTCGATTCCTTAACTTCGCAAAACATAGCTAATTTTTTCTCTTTTGGTTTCATTTGTTTTTATTTGAAACCAAAAAATCTTTATTTTTCAAAAACCACGACATAACTCCTTTTAAAACTTCAGCTCAAAATACAAATATAAATCAAATCAAAATTCCAAAACATTAAAATAAAATTCCAAAACCAATTCGACAATTAAATTCCAACAACTCGCATTAACCAATTGTCAGCGTCTTTATGCGCACACAAAATAAAAGCCAATTTCAGAGAACAAAACACACACAGACGCGACACTTAAACTCAGGATTGACCACTTATAATATCTTATAACACTTTCAAAACCAACGCGCACACAGACGCGATAATTAACATCAGGATTAACCAAATCACTTATTGATAATATTGTGACAATCAGCTATTTTATTGATTCTTCCTAATATTATGAAGAATTACTCAATTTTGAAATTTCTGGAGTTAAATTTTATATTTAATAAAAAATACATCTAAAAATTAACAAGGATATTTTGAATATTTCATATTTAAATTAACTAAATAATTATAAATATAAGCTGTATAAATGATAGAAAGTTTGATTCCATTTTTATCGACTTACAGTTTGAGCCTCTTTCACATCTTGTTTTTGAAAAGATACATTAACCGAAGTTTTATTATTCTATTTTTTATAAATGAAATGAAAATAAAAAAGTTTATCACTACCATTATTAATGTAATGAATAATATTTAAATTCACAACATCTATTTATTTCACAATATTACAACAAATTAATTTCCATCACGAGTTCCTTAGATTCTTCAGGATCTCATACTATTGATTTTGATTCTTTTCTGCAAAATTTTTTATTTTGAAATTTCGAGAATCGTTTTTTTAGAGAAATTGTTTTGAGAATTGCGAGAATATCTGAAATTTTTCACTTATTTATATATTATATTCGATTAATAAAATAATTAAGAAGCTATATAACTATCTATAGCAATCTTTTTACAAAAATCGCTATATGCCTTAATTTTAAAATAATATTGCAATAATATTACAATAAATATTTTTTAGTAAGGAAATATGAAAATAATTTAAACACTGGGGATTTGTAATTTTAAAAACTACAAGTAGAATGTGAAAATTTCAAGCAGAATATTTATAAAAATGATGAAAATAAATTTAAAAGAGAATAATTGCAGAATTTTTTTATAATTTAAGAATAAGTTCATAAATTATTACTTGGGATATAATCACATTGAATTAAAGTGTTTTTTTTTAATTTATAATTTTAAAAATTATGAATAAATTAAAAAACGTCTCAAAATATAGAATGTTTGTTTTAATAATACTGAATTAAAAGCTCGGTGTTTTTTGGATTGTTTGGAAATAAAAATTTATTATTGGTTTAGTCCTAATGGATACAGAAAATTTAAATATAATAAAAACTAGTACATTCCATATTTAAAATCACTAAATCTAAATAAAAAATTGATTTTTTCTGATTCTTAAAATTTATAATTCTGAATAAGTTTACAAAGTATCATTGGGCTAAATATTATAAATATTCTAATGTACATTTCGCTATTACAAAGCAAAGAGTAGATATGAACAAATAATGAAATGGCATGGCAAAGATTTAGAGTTATAATTTTCAATGAATGTTTTGGACGAACTAATATTTTAATTCGGCGGACCAGGAAAGGTTGCTGAACCTGCTGGCCGTAAAGGAAGACTGGTTGATTTAGATGGAAAGGTTAGGTATGAGTCAAGAAGAGAAATAGAAATTAGCGTCGATCAAATAAATTTGATTGTAAAAGACCATTTTAATAAATGGTAAAAATTGATTATATGAGACGCTGCCAGTACAGGTATTTCTTTGCACTCCGACAAAAGATTTGAAAATAAACGACATAAATTTCACATTACTCTCGAATGGCCCTGGTCAACTGGTAAAACTTTACAGGCATCGAAGTCAAATAGAACCAATATAAGATATGTTATGAATGAAACATACAACATATTTATAGATGATGCAGATGGAGCCCAGAAATTAGATTAACATAAGCATCCACAAAGTCACTAATATCATCACCGGAATTCCTTGGGAATTGTCTAAAGAAGAGTTTGATCGAAAATCATTACCAAACCGTAAAGAATCTAAAGAAATATTTTGAATACTTTTTTTATTAATATTGTAGAGAATTAAATTTCATCTATACATTGTTACATTAAAAACTCAATAAAATTATTTTAACTATATGAAAAATGCAAACTTTACAAAAGACGTGCGTGTAGCGCAAACACACATAATTTTTGCTATTACAAATTCTTAGAGAATTACATTTCATCTATACATTGTTACAGTGAAAACTCAATAAACTTATTTCAACTAGGCGAACAATTAAAAATATACAACAAAAAGATATACATAGTTATACTTAAAACGAGATCAAACCTTTTCAATTGACTGAAAAATTCCTTTAAATAAAGAAGTATGGTAGAATACAGTGTCTGGTCACATAACCCCA
Source organism: Schmidtea polychroa (assembly GCA_959609185.1). Lineage (NCBI taxonomy): Eukaryota > Metazoa > Platyhelminthes > Tricladida > Dugesiidae > Schmidtea > Schmidtea polychroa. The sequence continues at coordinate 13,376 of CAUHTR010005897.1, read as the reverse complement.
AATCTAGATATAAGTATGCAGATAAAAATTAAAAAATTTATAATATATGACGTGATCGGTGATTAAAAAAATATAATTTGATCTTATTGGCCTTTGAAAGTTCGAGCAAATTGGAAAACTGAGTTTCACAAAGCGTCAATTTAATCAATAAGTTTAGCTAAAAATTAATTATTTCAACCTTCTTGGTAGATTATGCTTCAAACATTTCACAATTTCGCTTTTAAATTTTCTGAGTGTATCAAAGAACTCAGCGGTGTTGCTAGGTGGGTGCGAAACGCACCGGGTTACACCAAATGAAAAATTGCAAATTTTACAGAGCAGATGTGGGAAAAGGCGGGGAACGACTGAGAGACGCTAGACCCTCTCTGCGAGAAGAAAACAGTAGGGAGATGCTGTAATGTATTGATCATTTTTTATTCTAAACTCCAGATGAGATCAAAATCGATCAAGGAAGTAGCAGATATGTTTGCGGTTGTTTATCTCAAGAGTCTACTGTCGGCAAGTCAAGAAGAGTTACTGTTATCCTTTCCAAAAATTAACCTCTTTCTATGACGAGTTATTAGAAGATGAGCTTGACTTCCTTGAATCTCTTTCAATACTGTCTCTAAGTCTTCTTCAATTAATTCTCACAATTTTTGTGTATGTGGAAAGAGCTTTTCAAAACTAAAGCCGATAAAGAATTATTTACGATCCATCATGGGACAGTCAAGCCTTTCTGATCTGGCTCTATTAACAATTGCAAGTGAGACCGTGAAGGACATAGACTTTGATGAAGTGATTGAGAGATGAAGACCAGGAAAGGAAAATTTTATAGAATATATTAATATCTATAACGTTGTTACAGTTTTCTAATACTTGTGCACGCTGACCTTCAGTTAACTTGTTTTTGATACTGTTGATTTATTAAATGCTGAATAAATAAGAATAAATCTGTGGTAGAAATCTGGAGGGGTGATACCAACCCTAGAGACACCACTGCAAGAACTTACTTTTCAGTTGACCACAATTGTCAACCTTTGCTAAGTGTAAAATTCAATAACGGTCCCACACCCTGATTCACAAATTAGGAAATTCATTTTTCAAATGGAAATTATTTTAATTTATTAATTAGTTTTTGATTTAGTAATTACATTTTCTAATGATCTCTCATCAATTTTAAATTATTATATCCATCTTTATTTTTTCTAAATTTAATTTTTACATTTTATCATTCTTTAATTACATTTTTATTAATCCTTTTCTTTGTTTTTGTTATCCATTATAAAAGTACTATGCTTTAGTCTTTATTTACTAACATGCTCATATCATAAAAATTTGTAAAAATGGGTTAAATATTATTTTATTTTGAAGATATATTATGAAGTGATTGACAAGTTAGCAACTCTGAAGACCAGAAAAGGAAAATTTTAAAGAATATATATATATAAAACGAAAAACACCAAATCCAATGTATAGTGGCATAATATTTTTCAGGGATATAATTTCTTAATGGTGGCAAATCTGCTTGATTATTTGTCCCTATATGTTCATAAAAATCCACATCTTCAGGTTCTGCAGAATTTCAGAATACATTTTGTAAGGATTTGTTCATTTAAACAAAGTTAATAATGGATTTTAGGCTGTTTTTAAAATTCGCGTTAAATAAATAAAAATATTGATATGAAATGAAAATAAAGGATTTTGATAAATTAGTTTTGTAGTTAAATTAAAATATTAACAGTTTTAGTTTTATGGTTTTTATAATGCAAATTAGTAAATTTCTTAAGAATAACAACTTTAAAAATATTATTTATTAATTCAAAAAATTGAAAAATAATTATTTTCCTATAAATTTTAAATTTATAAAGAATTTTTGAATTAAAAAATAATATCTCAAAAATTCAAGTTATGGTAATAAATTAATTTAAAAGTGACATTTAGGAACTTATTGGCGTTCAGGTCTTTCCCCCTGAAGTCCATATATATTATATACTCACTACTTGGGTCCTTGGAAAATTCATAGAAAATAAAACTAATAAAATCGATAAAAAATATTTTTAAAACGAATTCAAATTTAAAGTGTAAAAAAACAACCTAGGGAAAAAAACAATCCTATTCAGTGGGAATCTATTCAACAAACATTAACAATAGGCATGTTCAAATCCCAAGTAAAACTATTTTTTTATAAACGAATTTCAATATTTCTGTTTTAATATAACAACAATTTTATAATTTTTTTCTCATCATCAAATTTGAAATAAGCACCCATGTTGATATATATCTCCCTATTAAAACAACCACAAGAATTCATATATCTATTCGAAAATCTCGAATAATTCTTAAAGAAAGAACGTTGTCGGGCTTCTGTGTGCGCACACATACTATATACTATTTTAACAACAACGTGCACACAGAAGTGATAAAAATGACTAAACAAATCCGTCCGTATCTGTATGCATACACACACCAGAAACTATTACAAGAAAAACGCGCGCACAGACGCGAGGCCGAAATTGCCTGAAACAAATAATGTGTGTATTAGTATTTTTTTTTAATTAACTTACAAAATAATTTATTGAACCCGGGATCTATCCCTGAATTGTTTGAATTTCTTTCGAACATCCTTCGAAATTGTTTATTATTTTTAATTATATAAATGAATAAACGCCTACAATATTATTGTTAATTTTGTAATAAAACCCTTAACAAACTCACAAAGTAAAACATGAAAAAATTAAAATACATCAAACAAAAATAGGTAGTTCTAAACTCCCAAAACACCAATCGACTCGGGATCGATCCCTGAATTATTTGAATTTCTTTCTGTCTTTCGGTGTTTCGATGTTTCGGTAATGGGTTTATATCACCACTGAAATCAACTTCGTGAGTGAGAAGTGAATATAAACGCATTACAGAGTTAAAAAAATATCTGAATAAAAAAACTGCTCAAAAGACAGCCGTGTAAAAAAATAAAAAAACAAAAACAATATTTTTTTGGATTTTGTTATAAAAATATTTCCAAAGCTCATAAAGAACAACATGAGAAAGTTCATCAAACAAAAATCGGTAGTGACCTACAACAAGCAAGTTCTAAATTTCCTGAAGTTCCATGGGCTAAATACAAAGGGGAACATAATCTTCTAACTTGATAATAAACCTGCATTAATTAAAATGCCACAAATTAGAGATTCCAAATTGTATTTTAATAATTATGGGAATTTATTAAAATCTTTCAGTGTTAAATTTAAAACTAAATCTAATAGAGGAATATCAAAATATTTTAATAAAAAATTATTTGGAAGAATTGTTTATGATAATATTATGATAAAGAATCCAAAATTCCATTACTAGAATAACTTAAAATTTTTTTAATTTCTATTAAATAATTTTATAAATTTCCATTGGTTCAATAAATATTATCAGCATATTTTGTTTATATTTTAAAAGTAATTACTCCGATTGGATAGAATCTCGAGAAATATTTTATAAAGATTATCTGGATAAATAAATTTTCAACCATAATTTATATTTCAAAATACTAATTATTGGATGAAAGATAGAACCGAACAATCGGAAAATTTTATTAAGACTACCGGATAAAAAGTGAGCCTCTTCCGAATATATCTTATTTATATTTGTACGAATTTATACATTTGTTTGAATTTATCTATTGTTTTAAACTAGTTTCACAAATAATAATTGTTCTGTATTATTAAAAAAATTATTATAAGTTCAAAACACTGAAACATAAAAAGTATAATAATTTAATATTTAAAATTAGAAGATATATATATTCACGATTAATACTGAAAATTATTATTATAAATTATTATTATAAATTATTATTATTATTATTATTATTATTATTATTATTATTATTATTATTATTATTATTATTATTATTATTATTATTATTATTATTATTATTATTATTATTATATTTTTGTTGTCATTTGTCAATTATTATCCCTAGCGTATTGCCCGTTGAACAATCAATCGATCATCTATAGCTGTGTAAATATACCAATATCACTCACTCCACTAAAATAGACTCCAAAGTTTATGTGCTTTTCAATTTCAATAAAATTAATATATATGTAATTATAATTATACGCTGTTCTTACGATTTCATACAAGAAGTTTATGATTTCATCAATGAATTTAGACTTATTAATTCAAATTGAGATTAATTGGTATATTCAATGAAAAATAATACAATTACAAAAAAAGTATAAGAATTTATGTTGGATTATTAATAATTTTAAGTTTTGCCATCTGGTTTGAAAAAGCAGTTCTCAGAAATATTGTCTTTTTCAATACAAATCTTTTTATTGCTCTTGAAAAGTTTACTGGTTCTTTTGATTATTCCCCGGGAAACCATTGAAAAAAACATTTATAAGTTTCAATAATTAATAATTATTACATTTTATGCCAGTATATTTTGATGTTAAATAAACTGATTAATTTTATTCTTTAAAATATTTTTTATTTATTACAAATCAATGAAACAAATAAATAAAAACAAATTATTTGTTCTTTAAAAACAATAAATTCGAGGGATTGTGAGAATAGTGCTAAAATATTGCTTCATTAAAAACAACCTAATACTATAAATATTATTACATTCATAAGTGAACCGCATCAAAATTAACCGAACCAGTTCGTAAAAGAAGTGAAAGAAAATCGTGCTTTGTTGTATTTGAATTAAACATGTTCATATGAAATTTTATAATTTTATACATGATAACTATTCTTAAATTTTCTTATATTTTATAGATTATAAGTAATGTAATTATTTTTTATTTGTCTTTATTTAAAACCCACCTTTAAAGAATACTAGTTAAAATGGAATAAGAGATTCATCAGAAATTGTCTAGGAATCGATGAGATATTAAAAAAAACATTTAACGAACTGTTAGTAGCTGCTTTCTACTTTGTTGAAGAGATATAACCTAAATAGAAATTTAATTTAATTTTGTGTTTTAATGAAGCAATTAGATAATAATTTTAATTTTGTTTAAATAAACGTCCACGTTTTAAATTTAGTTTTCCATAATTTAATCATTAATATTCATTTGGTATTGACTTCCGTGTTCTTTTCGTTTGCCAAACTGCAATTGATATTATCTGTTTCTGTTATTTTGATCATTTCCTTAGAACTTTCCTCATGCTTTCATTCTGTTAACATAATTTTATTTTTAACCGTGATATCGTACTTCTTAATTGCTTCCGTTGATAAGAGAACTTTCACAAATCCACCTTTGAAGTCATCCAATATCGACATTATGTCGAATATATTTAGAAAAATTTAAATTAATTACGTGTCAAGATCCAGATTACATCCACCATGGTGGGTGGCACAATTTCAACTGACAGCGGGCATCCTATGCACTAAATGTTTTAAATGTTTTTGAACAAAAAAATAATAGAATTACCCCGCTGGTGCCTCTTGAGGCCTGAAAATGAGTAAAATTTGCTGCATGTCCCGTAACGAATTTTGTGTTTTTTCACTCGAAAAATCTTTCCGGTGCTGATGAAATCTTCAATATCAGCTGTGATCTCGATGCTAAATTTCCAGTGCTATGATAAAATAAGACATGGTAACCATAATTCAATCTTTTATTATTTAATTATTCTCAAAAATTTAATTTACAAATACATTAAAGTAACCGTATTAATATATTATTTTAAAATGAATTTATTATTATAAAATATATTAAATATAAACATAATAAAATAATTATTCGGGAACTAATGTTAAAATTAAATTAATTTAGTTCAAAAATAAAACATTATTTTATAATTCAATAAAATTTTAAAATGATATTTGGGGATCTCATAATGATTGGATTAAAATGTACTGAAAGAATTTTCAAATCAATTTTTTTGAAAACAAAGAATTTATTAAAAAATGTATGTGATATTATGTTCATAAATATATTGAATGTTTTTTTACATTACCAAATTTATGTAATGCCTAAATTATAAAAGAATTAAAACATAAGCAAGATTAGAACATACAAATATAAATTCTGAACAGAATTGTTCAAAAACTGAGCTATGTTCAAAAATACAGGGACTTCAATATTAAACAATACATTATTGAAAATTCAAAATTAAAGGAACCAATTAAAGAGTTTCACAGCAATGAGAAATGCCAGTAATTCTTTCGTCTAAACATATTCAAATAATGAAGTTGGTGAAATTACATCTTCTCTGTTGTTAAATGAATCTGAACACGAAAATATTCAAAATATATTAATATGGCATTGCAAACCAAACCTTATGTCAAAAGTAAATTGGAGAGAGGTTCATAAAATGAATTTTTAGGAACTGAAACATTAAAATTTTATTTAAAATATTTATCAAATTCAAGATGAATTTGTTCTCAATTCACTAATTAATTGAAGAAGATTTTGAAAACAGTTCAAAATGTAATCGGTCAATCAGTTTATAAGTTCAAAAATATCCAGTAAAACCGCGATGATTCTGTAGAGCTAATATAGGAAAGGGGAAATGTCACATAACAAACAGTCATACGATAATCTGCATAAATTTCAAGGAACGAGACTTTTGTTGGTTTGGCTTCTGCCACCAATTTTAATATAGAATTAATATAAAATTCAAGTAGGTAAAATTATTAAGATTTATTATATTTGAAATTGATTTTCTTTGCATTTTATTCCTGAAGTCATCATGAATTTAATTATATTAATAGTGAATCGAATTTTTTATTACGTATGCAAACCCTATTGAAAAATTAGCGTCAATCTCAACACAAATTGTTGGAACACCTGAAACATCGATTGAATCCCTATTATTTATTAATTTTTACAAATTGATTTCGTTCCAAAACAATAATTAACATTGAACTTTTTGATGCAAAATCAAAATTTGAAATAATTAATTTTTTCATGAGAGATTAAAATCTGTGATAATTCCGTCATCTTTAAAAAATTTTTATGCATGCATCGAAAAATCTTAAATTATCCATTTAAACTTTTTCGAATTTAATTTTACATTATTTACATGCAATTAATACTTTGAAATATATGCGTTGTGTTTTGTTCGAAATGATGTTCCCATTATTTTGGTTTTCTTGAAAATTTTTCTAATTTGACCACTGAGATTACCTTTTACAGCAATTTAAAAGAAATTTGTCATGGGTTATTATATTTCAAATCTATATAAAATAAATATTTTTATTTTTATACTTAGATATAATTTAATATTTATATTATATTTCGATGCCAATATTTTATTACAAGCTGCTATCTATATTCTAATTTTTACATTATTCCCAAATTGTTAATAAATATAAATGTTGAGGTCTCAAAATTAATTGATAACTCAACCTCCACTGAGTCTACCCTCATCATCCAACATAAATATAATTATTTTATAAAAATTGTGCTATTAAAATTGTTTCAGTAGAACAATAGCTAGTAATCTAACTAGACATGTAATACATATTCAAATTACAAAGACCCAAAACAAAATGTTTATTTGTCAACACAATGATCATACGTATTAAATTGTCTAAATAGCAATGCTTATGATTTATAATACAATCTAAATTATTTAAAATACTGATAACCCGATGACAGGCCGCATCTAAATCACTGATACGACTATTATCTGATGTAATAATCCCAACAACAATATTCATTCTTATAATCGGACCTAATTAAACTGACTCAGTTATTCTTCGATCATCAAGGTGGCTTTTTTAAAATTTACTGCTCCTTATACAATTAACTTTTTCAATCTCTTTTAAAATCTAATTACTAGGCCACGAAAATCCTAAAACTGAAATATAAAAATTAAGTAGTTTATAATTTCTCAAAATCTTTAACTATAGAATCCATCTATTTGACATTATTATATTCGTTTTATCTTTTCATTTGCTACCTGCTAATACCCATTTCTCCGAAAATATTAATTTTCAATTTTTATATTTAATTTAACACAATTCTCTATCGATTTTACATTAATTTATATAACTAAATTATTTCCTCTCAAATCTACTGTTTTATTTTTAATTTTGGTATTTCTTAATGAACTTTCTATTGTTGTTGATGAGGAATCACATCTTATCCTGAATAATATCAATCATAGTTTGATATATTTATCACCATCCAAGCTCTTTTGAAATCCAATATAAACTATATTTATAAAATTAAGATCCGATATAAAAATAAAATTATTCACAATAGTAATTTGGGAAAATTCTTCCTACTGCATAAAATTGATAAGTAGTTTATTTTTATTTTTTTAAATTTCTAATATGAACATCGCTTGGCATATTTCTATTGTTGTATTAAAAATGAATATAAATGGGTATTAAATTTACCTAGTTCATTTAATATTTCTAACTCTACATACACACTTTTAACACTTTCGCTGTGTTTAGTTTTTATATACGTCACGGGTGATGAAATTTTTTTGTTACAAAACAAGTAAATAACATGTAAAAACAACTTGGAATTAGTGTTTTTTATTTCTTCACATTTCTTCATGAATAATTTTCATTAGTTATTGTTGGAAAATTGCGCCAAATAAAAAAAATAGAAAAAACGGAATAAAACGAAAAAAAACAATTTATTATAATAAATTTTCTAAAGTAGTAATTTCCGTTATTTCTGTCTATCTCTGCTTTCATTATGTATCACGTTCTCTGGTATGAATCAATGCTTTCCAAACATGCTGAAACTACAAATATGTTTTATGAGCTCCTGAGCAGATTTGTACAAAACTAATGCATTCAATATGCAGACCTGAATCAGATGTATTGCCAATTTGCGATACCATTTCGGGTTGGTGAATAAGGTTGTAGTAACTTATTCATTTTGTCCACTAATCCGATGCCTATGTTCGAATTCAAGACAGAATTCGACTTTAGAATTGTCGTTCTATAAAGCTATCGAACACATACTTCAGTTGTGCCATGTTTGTGGAGAGAAGACAAGATATAAACATCTTTCTTGTCAATAAACTTGGTGCATTGTAATTCACCACACTGAAATGGGCGTGAATCTCCTTAGTTCTATTTTCATTTCCTGATCGGTTCGGGTACTCTATTGCTTCTCATTGTTTCACAAGCATTTGTGTAATGTCCATGAAGATATCGGAAGAGCTAGCAGGAAGTATAACAATTGTCTAAATAAGGTTTATGTCCCTTATCCAACAAGGAAAGCATCATGAGGAATTTTGACCTTTCTGTCTTATTCATGTCTACTTGTCAGCAGTCAATACGTCTTGTCAATCGTGTCCAAAATTTTCAGCACGAACGCGAATCAGTTGTATGAGAAACTTCAAGAAATTTGGTTTGAGATTCCTGTTAGGATTTGTGAGCGCCTTGTGAACTCAATGACACTCCGCTTGTCAGGCAGTTTTGGATGCTGGTGGAAATCCTACAAAATATTAATTATTACCTTGGTGTAAAGTCTTGTTGACATTGTCGTTCACTCAGCATTTATTCAGTACAATAGAAAATAACAAAAATGTTTCCATACTTATTTGATTCAAAATTGGGAATTTTTTAAAACAAATTAGAGAAAGGGTGTCAAAATTTCCTCCCATTGTTTCACTGATTGCACATTTAGAAAGTCCACATAAAACTGCACCAAGAAGCACTAACGAGAAAATTCATGGTATTCGCAGAGTAAAATGATAAAAGAAGAAACAAATTTCTATCTCATAACCTGAATTTTGACAAAGATTCTATACAATTATTCCGAATCAATTGTGCTTTGCTGGCAAGTACTGCTTGAATAGAACGCGAGCTTTCAATAGAATAAGTGATTCGTCCAGTGCAACATTTTGGCCAGGAGTATATGAAAACTTCTTTCGATTTCTAATGATATAAACAGAAAATAAATAATGAATTTTATAGAAAACCTTCAAGAAATTCAACACCGACATGACATATTTCCGGCGACTAAAATATAGTAAAAGAACTTATCTAGCACATTATAATTTTTTTATATATCTTGTTATTGTACTACTCGATAATGTCTAATTCACCACGCATCATTAAAACACAACGTAACTCGGTAGTAGCCATGATGAGACCTACTCGTCATACGGAAGGAAAGGGTTAATTAAGGCAACTTATTATTTAAATAAATTTTTAAATTTAACCTTAAAACAAATTTATAAATAAACATATATATAAATTAAGGTAAGTCACGTGAGTGTGAATTATAATTTTTCTGCCTATAGCAGACTAAAATTAGAAATGGTGCAATTTTATTCATTTCAACGACCTCTTATGACCTAATTCAGTGTTGTCCAAATATTTTCGAGCCAAAGCACACCTGGTAAAATTAAAAATTTTACGGCATACCATTTTTTTAAAATAACTGCATTTAAAATGCCTTCACGTGTTCTGATAATAATAATAAGAAAATGTAATATTAAGTTTAAGAAGTTCATATAAAAATATCTAATGGAAAGATTGAGATTGGTGTTTTGAACAAATAAGTTTCAACCGAGTTTGAATCTTCAACAAACTTAATTCCTGGTAAATATTAGCCATGCGCTCTCGCTTCTTTGATTTGATTGTTGGAACAATAAATCCTAGTTCAGAAAGGTATGAAGAACCAAATGGAAGCAATTTTTCTATAGCTTTTAGACTCAAATTTAGATTACACGTGAAACTCAATTATTATTTTATCGTTTATGCTTCTCAAAAAAGTGAGTGGTTGGGACTTATTGCTAATGTCTGTATTGTCATTAATTAATACTGCGCATATTTTATCATTATTTTCTGAAATTTCTAAAAAAAGATTTTTGAGCTGCTCATGAATCGCTGCAGACATATCACTGACTCTACGAGATATTGTTTGATGCGAGAATTCTTTTTAACTTTTCTACCGATTCAAGATTTAATATAATATCAGCAGCTAATGTTAATGCAAGAAGAATAATTGATTCAACTCAAAGGTCTGGTTTTTTCTTTTTAACAAGCATTTCTGGGATTTTGCAGTTGGCCATTTAAACTTTATCGGGTATTGTTGTGAATGCTTTAAATTTCTTGGCCTGGTTCAAAAAATAATCTTTCAATCTCGTAAAATAGATTTTTGGTTTATCTTTTAACTGTAGATGTTTTTGTTGAAGATGTCGATCAAGTTTGCTCGGAACCATGGCGTCATCAGCAAAAGTGGCGGAGCACATCATACACATATGGATTGAATAATCTTTTTCTGATGTTATAAAGCCAAATTTGACATAATCTTCGTCGTATCTACGCTTCCTTCGTACTTCTTGCGTCTTTACTTGTTTAGATTTGGAATTTCTTCATCAAAATAACAAAAATATTTTTATTTTATATTTTTATATTTTTTAAAAAAAATATTTTCGACTATAAGATTGAAAAGGACTATCAAATCGAGGATAAAGGTTATCAGAGCGAAATGCAGAATTTTGTCAACTGCTTGCCAGCTTTTTGGCTGAGGGCCTACTGGGGATACTCCAGTGCACCGACCCTCGCCTCAAGATCAGCAAGCCTTTCATTTATTTCTGCAAATGCAGGTGCCATATTTGCTGCAATAACAGCAAATATAAAATAACTTAAATATAAAATAAAAGGATCTATAAATAATTTACACAAGACAAAATCTGTGTACAATAAATAAAATTTTATTTTAACTATTGACAAATTTATTCGTTTAAATTTGAAATTACCGTTTAATTATAATACATATAAAATTTATCTTTATCTGCGAGTACAAAAAACAGTATTGTTTAGCATTTTATAAAATTTTTCACGGTACACTGCTTGGACAACACTGGTTGGACAACACTGCTCTAATTTATTTGAAAATGGGGATAAAATACTCAACAATCCTCACAGAGAAAAGGAAATATCTTTTAGGATTGGTTGCAATAATTTGCTTCGATATTTATTTAATGTTTACTTAATATGGGTAACAGCCATTTTAGAAATTTTTTGTAGAAAAATTTGCGTTGTATGGTTATGTGGGGTTTTTAATATTCAATATCATAATTTTTTTTATGCGTGGGAGTGAATGTTATGGTTAAGGTTTAATTGACCTTGCAAATAATCACGAAAATTATATTTCTTGTCTCAAGATATATGCGTGATATATCCTTCAATTATATTGTTTTTCCTCGTACTGCTCTTTTTCTCTAATAATTTTCATATAATTTATTTGCTCTTATAATCTTCATTTTTCTTTAAGAAAACAATTTTTCAAGTCAAAGCGAGAGCGACTTTGCCATGAATTAAACAAGAACTATTGATTATTATAATACTTTATCTAAAGTAGTAAATCAATTTTATTTCTGTTATCTCTGTTTTCATTCTTATAATCTTGTCTAGCAAAATGACTTAATCGAATTGACTAATCGATCAATTCCCGGAGATGACCAATTATAGATCGGATATGCCCTACAAACAAAGTCTTGAGTTACTTTTATATGGTTAGGTAGGATATTCGATAATCTTACGGCACATGCACTTGATCAAAGAAATGACTCAACATAAGTAACTTTTATTGATATTACACATAAAAGTTTCTGAAATTGTATCATAAAATAACTTTTAAACATGACAATTAAATAATAAACAACATATATAAATTAACAATAAAAGAAAGTTATATTCGATCATCAATGAATATCGAATGATGAATTATCTTCGTAAGATTGAGCCTCTCATGATACTCTGGAATGATTATCTTTCAAAACTTCTCGTCATCTAATTTTTTCCTCTAGACTTTGTTCAAGAGATTGAACATTTTTCCATCAGTGATTGGGATCTTGCCACTCCTGATTAGATTCGTTCTAGTCGGCCAATAGCTGTGTGGGCATCATGTACGGCCTGAACCTACGCGTGCCGCGCTGGTTTTATCGTCGGTTTCCGTTTGAGAATGATGGCAGAAAGCTCAACTGTGCCTGTCTGATATTTCAGCTGATAGGCTTCCAAGGTATTTGACACTTTGTTTCCAATATTTGATTTGAAAACGCGCCCAAGCTCGACGCTCCAACTGCATTTCGTTGATCATGGGTGTCTGCGTTGTGCTCGTTGTTATAATTATTCCCACAGCAGTGGCTAGTATTAAGATTAAAGCCAATAAGCAGAAACACATTGGAGCTGCGTAGAGAATATTTTGTGCTTAGTCATCAAAGACTCATAACAAAGAACAGTATGTCATTATGTAGGTCAAGAAGGCGTCATAGTCAGAATAATACAAACGCTTAATAGAGTCTCATAATTTGTTTAGGCATTTAAAATTGTTCTACTCCTTATGTCTTTGTTTTATTGGGATATTAATAATTTGTCGACAGGAATTAGGTCTCGATCTGGCTCTACCTATTTAAATAAGTAAATAAAACTCGAATTCTAACAAAACAACTTTATACACTTCACA
>CAUHTR010005896.1:0-23865 GCA_959609185.1 Schmidtea polychroa | reverse complement strand
TAAAATAAATTATTGGTTGACTTCATTTACATATTTATACAGAATTTAATTTTATGCACTGGACCCCAATTTTCACATGTCAGTGGTTTAAAGGAAATCTCAGGATTTCGAGATTAAAAATAGTAATTAAATATTTTATTTTAATTTTTATAATGTTTTCGAATTTGTAATTAAGTAATTATTTTTTGTTTTAAATAAGTAATAACGAAATAAAAAAGGCACATAAAAAGCACATTGTTTGTTTTTCATATTTTTCACATGCTTTCCAAAAGACAACCTCTGTTAAAATAAATATAAATTGAAAAATTATTTAAAATGAATTCAAATGCTATTCACACTTTGCAAAAATGTAAAAGTTTGGAAATATGATCAACATCTACTGTGACTTCAATGAAGTCAGAAAGAATTTTCTCATCAGCTGGAAAATTTTGCAATAAACTGTGATCTTATCTGAGAGATGAAAAATTAGGTGCTTTATACTTTTTACGTTTATTATTATCTAAAAGAAAATAAAAAGTTATATTTATTAAGTAAAATACAATATCTATAAATCAGGATATCGGAATCCCAGAATTGGAAGCTGTATTTGGAAATATTATTTTTTGGTTGTTTGAAACTGTTGAATAATATATAATATTTTTTAATTGTAATTTAAGATTTGTTGAAAAATAGATTTTTTTCGGTGAATTTATTTTGAACAGAAAATCAAAGAAACACTCGTTCTTTACGTCGTGAATATTTTTCGAGTTTGTTTCTGTATTTTCATAATACATTTATCTTGTCATATATTCTGGGTATATTTTGTTAAAATTGTGAATTTTTGTAGGACGGGAGTCGGTTTAATGAATCGATTTCACAAATTTCCACTTTTCCGACATTTTGTAGAAACAATATTCATAAATTTCAATAAATTTTAATTTTAATTTTTGAAATTCGATTTTCTTACAATTATATTTCATGCAAATGTAAGTTATAAATATTATGAAAATTTTAACTGTAAAATCATTTATCTTTTTCTTCATCTTTGACCTGTTTTTTTTATCTTTTCATTTATCTCTATTTAGTTTTCGACTTTAGGTCTATGTTTTCTATTTAACACAAATTTATGACATGAGGTTTTCTCAAGTTCTGTTTAATAAAAAGACAGTGCCTAAAATTTGTGTTAAATTTAAAACATTGATCAATAATCCAAAGATAAAATGAGAGCATAAATAATAATTTAAGTAAATTGGAAAATTATTTTAAATATTAAAAGTTTATTATTTTTGTAAGGAAGAAGTATAAATAAATATTGCACAATTAATTAAACTAACCTATTAAAATATAATATGTCCAAATTGTAGTTTCAAGATCAGAAGTTATTTATGATGTTTTATGATTGATTTTGAATGTTGGTATGTATATGTTTGCGGGTATTCTATATCAATAATGATATAGTTAACCAATAAACTCCCTTTTAGATATTATACAATGAATAGCATTTTGGAGATTTGTTCTTCTTGACAATTTTTATTTCTAATGACTTAAAATGTGTAATAAATAAGATAAATTATACAAGATCATATTTTTCTATTTAATAAAGTTAAAATTTGATAATGTTTTCACAAATGAAATTAATCGAATAAATAATAAATAATATTAATAATAAATGAAAGCGCAAATTTAGATATTGGGGAAAATTCGAAATGCAAGAACAATTCTAAATTAAACCACTTATAATTTGAAAAGCACTATTTAATTGAATTTTTTCCCGAAAGTTAACGGAGAAATTTGGATGCATAAAATTTACATATATCAGTGTCTCTTAATGAAATCCTCATGAGAATTTTATACAGTAAATGACAGGAAGTAAAACTCTGTTGATAACGTATTAAAATTTATCATTATTATATTTATAAATTTATAAACAATTGGAGAAATTTTCAATATTTTCGTATCATTTAATTATAAATAATATTTTTCTTACATTTTCTGTTGCTATTAAAAATATTAAAAATATTTATCGCTGATTTTTCAATTGGAATTTCGGTGATCTTTTTTTTACATAAAGTAAATTTAAAAATTAAAAAAATTTAAATGATGCTGGAGAGTTGTTAGTCTTAATTAGCTTAAATAGTTAAATGATTTTTGTGCAAATTGTATTCAGGTATAATTATTAAGTTTCATTAAATATAATAATTTTACCCGTCCCATTTCCCGAAGCTGACTGAGCATAACGACAATACTGGAATTATGTTGCCACAACATCCGCCAAAAGTCAACAATTGTATTGGCTAACGGTCCTTGAGTAGCTATATAAGCCCTCTGTGACCTATAACCATCTATGAAGCTGGAATTTATATAATCCGAACCGTCTTGATTGCGTATAGGCTGCAAACAAACTCTTCGATTTTCATAAGGTAAAATATTTATCAAACGGTTTTTCAATCGGTTTTCTGGAAGGTTTGCTGTGTTGAATTGTCTTGGTCTTGTGCTTAATTCTGACAAATGCTAAAAAAGATTCAAGTTTCGGATGTAAACATTTTTAATAAAATATCAAATAACAAATTTTTTTATACATTAAAAAATATTGATAAACCTTAAACAAAAATAGAATATTTTTCATGAAATAAATTATTTATTCTCATTATTACAATGGATCATAATTTTTCTTCGACATAAATTTTCAACACTGCCTTTTTCAAGAATTATAATGTTGAAAATTTGCAGTGTGTTACTTAACAGATAAAATTTGATTTGTAATCTCAATGAAAATTAATGAAAATAAAATAAAATATTAACAATAAAAAATTTTATTTTTCAAGTGATTTTGATCAATTAAATAATAACACACCATAGAGAAATAATTATGTTAATAGAACTTATAAAAACTATTAAAACAAAAATTTCATAAGAATCCATGTAATTTACCAAATATAGTTACCGTTACCATGAATATTCGGCAATAATTCAAATCAATAAATTATATTCATTCTAGATAAATAGAAATTAAAAAATTTTTTTTTAATTTATGTATTGTTTGTTTAAATTATTAAAGATTATTATTATAATATTTATAGTGCAACAGTTTTAAAAGAAATACTTGACTAAAATTGATTTATTATGTATAATTCTGTAGGAAAAGGTTTAATGAGAATATTAACACTGAAAAATTGCAGTGTGTTACATAAAAGATAAAAATTGATTTTTAATCTCAATGAAAATTAATATTAATAAATAAAATATTAACAATAAAATAATGAATTTTTCTAAAAAATTTTATTTGTAAAATTATTTTAAAATAATATATAAATTAGTATTTTCATCAAACAAAATTCTAATGTTTCATTTGTAACCATTTCTGTCAGATTGTTTCATTTTGCTTTTGTATGGTATATCAAATTTTGACTTTTCGGTTATTATTTAAATTATGTTTCAAAATAATTATATTTAATGGCCTATCAAGTCTAATAATAAAACTTTTGAATCTTTCATATGTACCAAGGTGAACCACACACCGTCGTCAGTGAATCACTAATGATAATCATAAAAATAATAATTATAATTTTTGTTAAAAATCTCTATTATATTTTATTATTTATTTATTAAATATTTACAATCAAAAATATATATTAAAAAATTGGCAATGAATCAGTAAAGATATTAATGTTTTTTTTTGATATTCTCGAATTTTCGGTAGCCTTTTTCAAGTGATTTTGATCAATAAATAGCACATCATAGAGAAATAATTATGTTAATAAACTTATTAACTATTAAAACAAAAGTTTCATTATAATCCATGTAATTTCCCAAATATAGTTACCGTTACCATGGATATTTGGCAAGAATTCAAATAAATAAATTATATTCATTTTAGATAAATAGAAATTAAAAATATTTTTAAAATTTATATATGTTTGTTTAAATTATTAAAGATAAGTTATTATTATAATTGATATAGTGAAACAGTTTTAAAAGAAATACTTGACTAAAATTGATTAATTGTGCATCATTCTGTAGCTAAAGGTTTATTGAGAATATTGTTATTAAAGACAAACAAATATTAATGTTAATATCAACAATTATTAAAAGAATGATATTGTACATCATATGTAAAAAAATGCTAATCGAAAATGACAGATATTTTTGCAGAAACTCAAAAATCGATTTAGTTTATTGTTAAATAATTGTTTTCCATCGATTTAGGCATAAATTGGGGGATTGATAAAAGATTAATTTCCTCAAAATAAAATCTTAGTCTTTAATAGGGAAAATTTATTGATGAATAAATTAAATCAATATTTACCAAATTCTGCAATGAAAAATCAAAATTTTATTGATCTTTTCATAATGAAATTTAGCCTATTTTTAAAATACTGTTTAATTTTCAAATAATAAAAAAAAAGAAAATAATTAATTTTTATACAATAAATAAAAACAAAAATAAATTTGTAAAATAATTACAATTGTCATATGATATTATCAATAGCGACTTAATAGAAATTATGTTGATGCTTGTTGTTTTAATGCATTAAAAAATAAAATTGATTAATAATTATGTAAATAGATAATAAATTAATAATCTATAATTGTTTTTATTTTAAATTGATCTCAGTTTTTTCTGAATCAAAAAATAAAGATTTTTAATGAATTATTGATTAATCATATTCGCTAGTTAAAACAAGAGAGAATTTTCTGATATTTTATTTTCTTTTAAAATATTATTGATCTAAAAAGTGATATTATCAAACAATAACCACTTTTATCGGGTTATCCCATCTACCGTATTCTTTGTTGGATATATAACGTTTACTTTTAGGTGGATATTTTTCAAAAGCAAGTTGAAATAATCTGATATTGTATTAATAAATTAATTCAACAAACACTTGAAAAATATTGTACTGAAAATTCGTGTTAAATAAATATTAGGAGTTCTTATAAGTAATTAACTATTAGTTACCAACTTTTTAAATATTTATTTTATTAAAAAATAAATTTATAGCGGATAGAAATGAATTATTTTCAAAATTTATAATGATATAGTTGGTGAAACTCATTGAGGACCTTCATGCAGTATTTGTTTTTCTAAGGGATGAATATGTTGGGGTTCTTAAATTTAAAATTTCCAAATAATTAAAAAAAATATATTGAAAATTCAAAATCAAGAAATCATCGAATTAAAATTTGAAAACGTGTCATATGTAAATGAGATGATGGGTAAAATTATGGCAAGAACGGATTCATCAGAATATGTTCAGAAAGGGTCGAAATGCAAGAAAGCGTGCAAAAACAGAAAAACGTTAATTAACTAATTAATTAATTAAGGAAAACCTGGGTTAAGTAAACAGAAAGAAAAGTAAACAAAGTGGATTCGTGAAACCCATTATTATAACAACATGAGTAATGGGAAAGCGAGAAAAAGGTTATCACAAGAGAGAAGCATGGTGGGACAATTAAATATTTTTTTCGAAGGAGAAAAATACCGCGAGGCAAAGCTTGTCAAAGGGAAACGATTTAGTTGAAATGCCATTAATCAATACGATTATTTCAACTATATAAGGGAGCTCAAACTCAGAAACAAGGTGAGAAACCTAATAATGCAGATATACTATGACTACTTAATATTGGAAGTTGACCACAATATCAAATTTGTCACAAATATGCTAAAGCAGAGAAAATTAAAATATTGGCAATGTCAACAGAAGTAAAACTTTCGAGTAAAGTAATTCTAAAGAAATAAATGAATTTAAAAAAAGATATCGATAAATGGAACACGGAATATTATAATTTTATGGTCAACGGTATTTTTATTATAAGTAATAAAAATAAAAATTAATTTCTATCAACATGAAAAATGAATTTATATTAAAAACTCATAAAGAATATTTACAATCACCAAAAAATATTACGTTAATATTATGTTCAAATTGTCTGCTTATAGAAAATTTAATTTGGAAATTTAATTCTATAGGATGTTTGTCTTACTCAAAAATAAATATCAATGTTGTGAAAGTAATTAAATAGAATCAGTATTTAATTTCCAGATTTAGATAATATAATAAAAATAGATAATAAAATTATAAATTAAAATATAAATTAAATATGAATATCGAAGTTATTAATTGGTTTGACGGTAAATTAAATATATTTAAGAATGATTGAAAATTAAAATATAAAACATTTATTGAATGCTTGTGTACGAATATTCACTATTCAATTATTAACTCATGCTTGCAAAAATATCCTCAAAGCTAAAAACAGAGATTGTTTAAATAAGAGAGATTTTGTGTTGTTTTTAAAAATATAGTTTTGTTTTGTTTTTAAAATATGGATTTAATTAATTCAAGAAATCAAACATCTAATAAATGTAATAATAAATGTCACCCGAGTGCAATTTTAGAAAGGTCTTGTTAAAATATTCCGTCATTTTCAATAGACTTGCTCTTATGAAACAAAGAAATATTTCGAAATGTTAAATTAATAAGTTAGATAACAGTGTTAAGGATACCTAAATAACAAATTTATAAATAAATAAATAGAATTACTTGGGGGAAAATCGTCATGGCAAAGCAGGACGATCTATGGGAACACGGAAAGGAAAACAGAAGTAAAAAGAAACAAGAAATGAGAAATATAATACGAATAAAAGAAAGCAAACAAAGAATTAATATAAAGATCATTATTAATTAATTAGTACAAAAAGTAAAAGGAATTTCAAAATCGGGAAAAACAGGAACAACAATAATGTACTTATTTCGACAGCTTGTCAGAGATAACGGGGAAAAAAGGAAAAACTAGAAAATATCTTGACAGCTATCAAAGATAACTCGGTTGCAGGGAAAAGTTGGGAAATTATGTTCGAGACAAAATGAGAAATTAAAGATAATCTGAAGTGCCACAAAGTGACAAGATATAAAAGCAGAAAGCACAGCAGAAGCAGAGAGAACAATTAGGAGGAACAATTACGAGGAGAACAGTTAAGAGAAGAAACAGTTGAAGAAGAATATTTGTTAAGAATATTCAGTTAACAACAGAGTAAAGTACAGCGAGTAAATCCAAGTCAAAACAACCAGTTAAATTAACAATTGTTATATTCTTCAGTTGTGAGAGATTTGTCAAATCAAGGTTATACGCGTCTGCTATTCCTCACCACATTGTTGCAATAAGCACTGTATAATCGGTAGTTAGCTTGTTGGGCCAATTGTATCATTGTGAAAATATTTGTGATATTTAATAAAGCTTCCAGTGTTAATTATTATTTGTGGGTCAAAGAAAGGGACGCTTGGAGTCAGAGAAACAATTCATTAAAATTAAATTTCACCAATGACCCAATAACCCAACAACAGTCTTATTTTATTTAATAACTGCTGAATTATTTTCATGAAAGAATATATAGAAACAGCGGTAAAAAGAGACAGAGAGAGGAACCAGAGTCGACAAGTATTAAAACGAATCCTAGTTACAAATTGAATAATTTATAAATATAAAATAATTTTAAAATTTCATTAATAATTTTGATTATTATAAAACAAACAAATACTTTGAATTCTAATTCCATTCCAGTTGAATACTGATTTGAAGGAGTGACTCCTAACACAGGTAAAGGTTGTTTTAATTTTGTAACATGAGCATGCAAATGTCTAATTGAAACTTCAGTGTTGCCGCATAAAGATGCTTCTAATAATGCGTCATAAATAAATACATATTGCTCTTCAGTCTGCACCATGTAATTTCTTTGAGCTCTTAATCTACTCACGATTCCATATACGTCGACAACCTTCTCATGTTGTATTTGTGATAATTGACTATCTAACACAATGTATGCACCAGTTCTCCCAACTCCCGCTGAACAATGAACGACTATTGGACCAGAGTCTGACGGACAGCAAGATCTCACACGTTTTATAAACATTAACAAAGGAAGTGCAGTATCGGGGACACCATGATCTGGCCATCCAGTAAATTGAAAATGAAAAACATCTCTAGTTTCTTTACTCCCATTAGGATCAGATGATAATCTTTTAGTCAGACTAAATTTTCGCATAGTATAATATGCTAGTTCTACAGTCTCTAAGTGATTAATGGATAATCCACTTTCTTGATAGGCCTCGCTCCCTCTTGTTGGCCAATACTGATCACATTTGACTCTCAATCTTTCTTCCAATTTGGTCATCATAACAATTAAAGCACAACGACTTTCCCATACCATACGCCAAAAGGCTTCAAAAGTTTCAGGCAATGGCCCCTAGCAATAATTAATATTCTAATTACTTTTAGTAAAAACTAAAAACCTGAGTAGCAATATAGGCATTTTGTTTTCTATACCCATCGCAATAATTTGCATTTATATAATCAGAACCAGGAATATCATTCAAAGTTGATAGGACAACTCGACTGTGATCATATGCTATTACATTTGCATATCTGTTTTTTGGTTTATTAATCTCTAGATTTGATTGAATCCAAGTAAAATGATGCCCAGGATCTATGGACTCATATTCCTCTGTGAATTTGGCATTGTCATTAGCTTTGAGAGCTGAGATGTAATCAGCAAGATGACCAGATGGAATTGGAGGATGTTTACTCACTACTACATTGTTTATAATAATAATAAATTATGAAAATAAAACATTTTATTAATTCTCAAAAAATGAAAGCAGTAAATAGTTTCTAACATCTTTGTAATATGATGAATGATAATATCGGTGAATTGTTCAAAGACAATCTTTGTTCAACCATGTGAGACGAGTATTTACCAAATGACGTGAATAAGATCAAGATTAAGAGAATGTTATTATATAATAATTAAGAAATTGTGGAAATGTGGAATAACAGAAAACTCACAGGCGGCTCTTAACAAGTTAGTCAAAAAAATAAATGTTACTGTTTAGTGTAGACATCCTTATCCCTAGACCTCGTATTTTTTGATTTTATAATTTACACGTGAGAAAACTCTGATTCACAATAATAGGTAGAGCCATAGTATACAAAACGACAACTCTCAATCAGGGAAATTTATCATAAAATTGATATGCTCTTGTCTTGATAAAATATCCTATTTAAGGGATAATACCCCATTTATTGTTTGGACGGGATCTACATGAAATGTGTATGTTAAATATTGATATGGATTTACACATTTCTACACACACACACACACACACACACACACACACATATATATATATATATATATATATATATATATATATATATATATATATATATATATATATATATATATATATATATATATATATATATATATATATATATATATATGTAAATTTCATTTTCCCCAGCCCGTGGAAAATCTTATTGAAGTAAATCAGTGAAACTTTACAATTAAAAAAGATCAAATAAGATTTTCGAATTTTGAAAATTGAAGAAATTACAATTTGTTTTTTAAATTACTTTTCTCAGTTTTATAAATTTTTAATGTTGTAATTCATTAAAAATAAATAAATTTATATTTTTAAAATTACATTGTATTTTTAAAAAGCATCTACTAAACACTAAATTACTTTTCAAGTTTTTTTAATTATATTGTTAAAACAAATAAAATACTTTTATATTTGAAAGTTTAAGCGTTTAAATATATACAATTCAAACAAAATTTTAACAATTAAAATAGGATTTTAATTAAAATTACAAATTTTACATACTTTACATACTTCATTTTTAAAATATATAAATAATTTCAATAAAAAATTAAAATTAATTTAATAAAACAAAATCCTTCTTTAACTATTTATCTTGATTCATTTTTATTATTTTATACTTCGTTTTGCATTTTTCAAAGAAATAACATTTGAAAAATGTCTGAGAATTTCGAGTAATGTTTTTCCTCAATTCAATTTATGAATATAAATTATTTAGCATAGCTTATGTAGCTAAAAAGGGCCTTTGGAAATATACTCCTTTTTCAATTAAATTTTTTAATGTGTTTTGGATAATCTATAGAGTCCTCTCATGTTTCTTCAATGTTCAATGTGAATTACTGTAATTAGATTCTAATAACTATTTTTAAAGTTAAAGAACACTATATATATACGTATTCAACTATGCTCAATTTTTACAGATATATAGCAACGTTTTATAACTGAATTATTTTAAATTTTTAAATGGACCTGAATTTCTATTCAAGAATTCACTTAAGAATACAATTACTCTCTGTATGACTTATTCTTACTATTTGCAATCATCAATATCAAATGCCGAAAACTATTTGCTTCAATGTTCTGTAAAGTACCAAATCGTCGACTAATAAGACCTTACCATCGGTAAACAAATTACACTCTGCTTAAAAATGTTTAAAAATTTAAAATTAATTTAAAAAAAAAGTAGTAATAAATTGCAAAAAATATTAAAATAATAAATTACTAATTCAATAAATATTTATCGAAATTCGTCGAAGCGAAATTTTCATTTCGTCTCAATTGTAGCATAAATTTTTGAACAATTGCAAACAAATATTCATGTTTCAGTTTAAATTAAATATTTTCTTAATCATCACTTGAATATTTAATCGAGTTTTTTCAACCAAAAATATTCAGTCGAAAAATTCGTTGAAAACGGAAAAATAATTTTTCTTTTGTTTTTCAGGAATCGATAAATAAAATTTACTTGTATTTTTGAAATTGGATTTAATTGACGAATCCATGTCAGTGACGATACCGTTCGAGTGAGATAATGGAACATATGATGGGGGTCCGGAAACAGCTTGAGAAATCAGAGCTTGCTTTAAACTTGGATCACCGTTCATTATGAGTTCCTGAGGGCTGTTGTAATATCTTTTTGGTCTCCGGCGTCTGTAAATAATTTTTCATTAGATAAAAGTTACATTGATTCTTTTTCAATTTAGTTTTATTTTGATTTTAAATTTGATTTTTATTTTAATAATTGGCTAATCTGGAATGAATGAATTGAATTTTAACGACTTAGCAATTGGATTTCGGTGAGAAAGGATATTCAAAAACGTCTCAGACGTGGACAAAAATGACAGAAAAGTAGCTAAATTCAAGTTAGAATATGACGATGACACATGATGGCGTAATACGACGAGGAACTGTGATCAACTATCTACAAGTTGAAACAAGATCTGCCCGAACAAGACTCGAGCTCGTGTCCAAGTCACGCTCGGGTAAAACTGTCAAGTGGTTAACGGTATCAGACTTGCTTAAGATTACATGTTCGAGATTGTCAATCAAACTAATGAGATTTATAAAATTAATTCTCGATGTAGAGAAGTGAAAAATTTACCCTTCAATTTACTTTCAAATAGAAATGGGGAATTACGTCATTATTTACGTTCTGTTGAAGATTTAAATAATGAATTAAAAACCAATGGCAATCGCTTGGGCGAATTTAAAGAAGACGATCGGACTATATTCTTCATTTTTTACAATATTTTCAAAATCTCGAATAAGCTACAAAAGATAAAATTTGAGAGAGATTAAAATTTTATAGTTATGAGAATAGAAGGTATTTGTAAGATTTGGAAATGAAGTTTTATATAATTTTATATAATAACTGTTTGTTACAAAGTTGTAGTAATTTTTAATTGTTATTGAATCAAAAAATCAAAAAATATTAAAATTATTTCCATTAAAACTCAGTTCAATTTCATGATCTTCAAAGAATCGGTTTTCTAATTTGTATAGCATACAAATCTTGCACTAATCTTGTTTGCAACAGGAAAAATGAAAATTCTTATACAAATAAAATTGTTAGACACGCAAATAATATACAGAGAATAATTGAGCATCATAATCTTGGTGTAAATGCATCTCTAATAAAGGTCTTTAACTATATCTTCCAAATAAGAAAAAAGATATCAATAAAAATTATAGTCAGTAACAAGAATCTAAATGATCTTAGAATTAAATAAGTAATTTTTATTAGAGACGAATATCTACACTACAAATTGATAATTTTACTATTATGTAATCATTCTGAATTATTATTTTTATTATTATTATTATTATTATTATTATTATTATTATTATTATTATTATTATTATTATTATTATTATTATTATTATTATTATTATTATTATTATTATTATTATTATTATTATTATTATTATTATTATTATTATTATTATTATTATTATTATTATTATTATTATTATTATTATTATTATTATTATTATTATTATTATTATTATTATTATTATTATTATTATTATTAAATCTTGTCTATTATTTAACGAAATTTTACTATACATATATAGGAATCACAATATCAAAATTATAGAGTATCCATAACTTTCAGTAATTATTCTAAGAAATTTGCAGATAAATATTTGACAATCTTATCCAAATATGACAGCCAATAATTAGAAAATAATGATGATCATTATTGCATTGTTCTCATCAATTTAATTTCAAGTAATAACAGTTAGAAAATCCAAGAAAATCAAAGAATATGATTTATTGGAAAAATTATCATTATTATCATTATTATTATTATTATTATTATTATTATTATTATTATTATTATTATTATTATTATTATTATTATTATTATTATTATTATTATTATTATTATTATTATTATTATTATTATTATTATTATTATTATTATTATTATTATTATTATTATTATTATTATTATTATTATTATTATTATTATTATTATTATTATTATTATTATTATTATTATTATTATTATTATTATTAAAGGTAGTAATGATAAAACGTTCTATGCTTTTTTTTAAACTAGATTAGATTATATATATATAAATTTTATGGAAATAAGGAGAACAATTATTCGGATTTAACGAAGATATGAAAATAAACTGAGAATTCGGAACAACTAATTTTTGTTTTCTAGTTGATATTTAGTTCAAGTTTTGATACATAAACATTTGTTTAAATTTCTGTCATGTTATATGTTTTTAAATTAATTATGAAAAGATAAAATAAAGTAAACATTAATTAAATTTTTTTACTAAGAATTAAATTATTCATTTATTGAACAAATGAATAATTTTCAATTTAATTTCATACGCATATTTTTAGTAGTAAACTGCATATTCATGAAAAATAAACGGTACTTTTCAGTGAATTTTGTACCATAGAAAGTCATAAATTGAAATGAAGGTGTTCAGATAATAATAATAATAATAATAATAATAATAATAATAATAATAATAATAATAATAATAATAATAATAATAATAATAATAATAATAATAATAATAATAATAATAATAATAATAATAATATAATAATAAATAATAATAATAATAATAATAATAATAATAATAATAATAATAATAATAATAATAATAATAATAATAATAATAATAATAATAATAATAATAATAATAAAATTAATAATAAATGCCCTATAACGATAAATTAAATGTTTTGAAAATGAGGGATTATGAGATAAATTTCTAGTGTAATAAAGCAAACGCCCGAAAAGAAATATGCCATGCCTTTTCATTAAAACGCAAAAATTATTTTATAAACAATTTTATAATATTGTTGACGTGTATCGTAATTGTAGGAAACGATTATATAGTTAATTTTATTGATAAAAGACAAAAATGAATAATTGGAGAAAGATTTTAAAAAGATTTAGTAAGAAGCTTGGTCATCATGAACCTAAATAATGCTTCATCATCACGAAAATATCAAAGCTGGCATTGCAATCACAGGACAAAAATCAAATTAAAGCTACAATTTATGCTAGAATATTGTATATAATAAGTTTCCCCATAAAACGATATTTTATTTTATCTATATTTAGGGATATTTTCCAATCATGACCAAAGTTTTAAAATGTCTGTAAGGTTTTAAATGAAGTTATAGTAAACTAAAATTATATTGGGACTTAACGTTACAGCCTGCGGGGAATAGTGTTAATAATATTTATTTATTATTATTACAATAAAATAGCAAAAGTAGAAATAAAATATATTTTTGAGAATTGTTTTATAGGATTTATTTAACCGCAAAAAGCGAAAGTTCATATGAATCTTCCTGTATCAGAAACAATCATTCGTTACTTTTAAATATATATTAAACTATCAAGTTCTTACTTCATAAAACAACCAACGGCAATACTAATCAAAGCAATCACTCCCAATCCAATTATAATAGCAATAATAGAAACTGTAAATACATCGGTTTGTTTTTTTGGAAGAAGTTTATTTATAGCAGGAGGCTCCTCGAAGTTGAACAACCGACTCCATGAACTATCTGTGCATGGATAAAATTCATCATTTGCAAAATTTGCATTTTCAATGAATATACAAGCTCTGAGAAACATCTAGAATTGAACAGAAATAATATCATTTCGAATTAATTAATTAAAATGTCACTTTATAACTTTTTTTCATGTCGAACATGATTGGTCTCATTAGCAATGAATCTGTATTGTAAAGAGGTTTGGAATATTGTGATCGCCATATATCTTGTCCGACCCAAAAGCTTATGTTTGATCCTTTTTTAAAAATATCATTTGAAAATTCGGCTACTAATGTTGGACTATCGGATATTGGTTTAGAAGCCGATTGAAGCTAAAGTATGAAATTAATTCATATTAAAATAAAATCTTCTTTACAATAAATTTAAACATTATCTAAATGATTTAATATTTTACGATTGCAATACAATAAAATAAAAAGGTCTTTCTTGTTCCAAATTCTTCAATTAATAAAATTTTTTATCAATCCAAATATTCATGAATTACTTACACCTGTATCTTATATCGAGATCATAGTAACTTGGTTAGATAATTGACTTATTATTGAAATAATTATAATTAATACCGTATTAACCCGAATATAACGCGACCCCGAATTTAGAAAAAAAATACTCATAAAAAATTAAAATTAAGGGAAATTCAATCAGATAAGCGTTTGGTTAGGTAATTAAAAGTAATAAATAGGCTATATTCATGACAATAAATTTAATTAATTTAAACCAAAATTTAATAAAAATAAAATGTTAAAAATTGCCGCGTTATATTCGGGCTAATACGGTATATCATATTAATATCATATAAATATACTTTTTCAAGACAAAATAACAAAAATGTTTTAGTTCTTTCAAGATTTATTTCGTTAGGATCTATTGAAGCTGTGGAAGGCATGTTTAATATTTCCACTAATAAACTCGATACAAATTATGCAAAAATGTGATTTGTTTTTTTTCTGTATATTTATTATTTAATATTCTTACATAAATCTATTTTATAAACTAATTTCTCAAATTGCTTATTTAAAAACATGGATAGATTTAAGTTTTTATTGAGATTAATAATTGTATTCTTTATTTATTATATAAGCAGATAACGCAAATGTTTCATTTATTTTTATTTAATTGAGTCATTCTAAATTGTTCATTTTGTATTTTTCATGTCCATTTTGACCTAGAAAAAAATTTACACGATAATATAATCCGTAAACAAAAATACAAACAGTTATAATCTGATGCAGGTCCAGCCAGGCTTCTATTACTTGTAGCCCGCTATTATAAATATTTCAACTCGTCAATGTAAACAAGGATGAGCAAATATTTCCTGGATATTTTTATGAGAAAATAATGCTTAGAACCTTTCAGAAAAAAATTAAACATTGTTTATTACTTTAAATTATCACTTTTTTAGAATAAATGTTCAATATTTGCTTTTTATTTGTTTTTATTTATACTTTTGGAAAATTTTGAACAATGGGCACTAATTGTTTTACAACAATTCCATCTCAATCACTTTTTAGAGCGTCAAATATACTTAATTGTATTCCAAGAATATTAATGACATTTTGATTTTTTTTAAATGTCAACAGTTAAAACAAAATTTCATGGTTAAAAGTCAAAAACTGTTTGTTTTAACGATAACGAATATTTGAGCAGTAGCTTTACGCATCCTACATATAATCTAATTTCTTTGGATTAAAGGAGATTTTAACAACAAATTATTAAGATTGTCTTTTCACAAATAATATATTTGTAAATGGAAATTTTAAAGTTGCTTGATAAATATTTATTTTTTAAAAAAGTAGATAAATATTTATTTTAAAAAATCAAATCTTTTTTTCAAAGTCTATAAAATATAATAATTTTTTGTTGTTATTTATACTATTTGTTGACAGTCTTTTTTTGTATTTCATTGTAAAGTAATGCATGTGAGGACTTGAAAAACTCTTGAAGAAAATGTTTTTAGCTCTTAGATTTTTTCATTAATACTATTAACATAATAAATTATTTGTATACCTCCTAATAAGAAAATTTGTTTATGGTAAAAATAATGAATATTTCATTTACTGTAAAAATTATTGGTAAAACGCAGTAAAAAGTATTTTAATTTATGTTTTTTTGACATTCTGAAAAGCGTGAATTCGTGTTAACGAATTTTTGCGGGCAGACGGAACAAAATAATTTGGAATTTCGATTTTTGAATCTCTCATACGACTTTCATTCTTCTGTTGTACTTATTTTTTATTTGATTGGTACTATTATGAAGATCCTCAAAAATATTTTTTTATTTTTATTTTTATCTACTTTTTCTTGTTTTTTTGTAATTTTTCATTTAATTTATTTTACAATTATCTAAAGAAAATCTAACTATCTAAAAAATTGGCATTGATATTTTCTTTCTAAAATATATTATCAAATACATTATAAATTACATTGATATTGCATCAAAGTGTTATTACAAACCCTCAGGACGCTATATGTTTTTCTGCTGTTTTTAAAAATAAACAAAACATTTTTATATCATTTGGTAAATTAATATTTAGACTGAATTTTCTAAGGAACTAAAAACTTGAGAACAGCTGCAAAATCTTTTTCAAAAATGCAAAAGATATTTGAGGCCTTACATGAACCTATTCCGATTTTTGATTGTTTGTCAATGCGCCAAGTTCGTTAAATATAAAATAAAAAAATATATTTATTTTTAATATTTTCAACGACATAGTTTATTGCAATGTATGTCGTGTTACATTTACTTAAATATACTTTTATTATCTATAATTCAATTTTATAAAATGATTTTTTGATAGTTACACAAAATTATCTTTGTTTCATAAAAACTATAAAATAAATAATGCTAAAAGTTTAAAAACTTTTAAAATATTAATGGCAAATATTTTCTGAAATTATGTTTTTATACGTTTTGAACTGTTTTTTTTTCTATTCGAATTTCACTTAGATTCATTATTTAACACTAATTTTCAACACTACCTTTTTCAGTTAACAGTTAATTATTTAAAAAGATAAAGTATTTCTAATAATATCTAACAAGGCCCATATTGTTTCATTTTATATAAAAATAATATAATATGAGTAATTAATTTAATATATATGTATTTACAGATTTTGATATTTGTTGAAAAATATTTAAATTTAAAATTTAATATTTTTAAACATGCACTTAAACATGCACATATGTTTAAACAACACTCAGATATCCTTAAAATAATCCAACTATCAATTATCATAAAAGATCCTGGCAATTATTTTTTTGATTTTGCAAATTTCTGTTACATTAATTGACTATAAAATTAAGGCATAAATTTTCAGAAAAAATTTCCAGAGAAATTAATTTTTATTAAAATATTTTCATATTTCGTTGAAACTAATTTGTAATTTCCATTTGTTTAATTGCATTTGTTACAAAATTGTATGAAGGTTTTCATTTCTTATTATAACGAGATATTTAAAGATTTGCATTTCAATAAATGTAAATATCTTTGTGTGTTTTATATAATTGTAAATAATTGTAAATTATATTTATTAAAGATGTCTAAAGAAAATAAAAGTTTGTTATACACAAACGAATTAATCCTACTTTTAAAATAAATGGCTCATCTTTACATACATAGAATTGTTGGGTCATTGGGTTGGTGACAATGTTTGAAAAATTCAAACTTTTACTCTGACTCCAAAGCGTGTTTATTAATTATCCCTTTTCAATCTTCCTTTAAATTCTCCCTTTGATTCTCTTTTTTTAATTCTCAAAATTTAATTCTCTGTTTAACTCTCGTTTTCTCCTCTCATTGTTTCGGTTTTTACCTCTAATTTTGTTCTACTTTCGTTTCAAATTTCGTTCTACTTTTGTTCTACTTTTTGTTCTGATTTCTCGGTCAACTGTTCCGCTTTATATAGTCTGTTTCATTTGTGGTACTGGCGACAGATTCTGTTTTCCATTTTCCTTTTCTTCTGCGTCAGCCTTATCTCTGACAGATATCAAGATTTGCCCTGTTTTTCTTTATTCATGTTGTGCTTACTTTCGCTATCTTTGACAAGTAGTCATGATGCGGCTTTCCTCATATTTTTATTTTTCTGGAATTTGAAATTCCAATTTCATTTATACTTCTTAATTAACAATGACCTTTGTTTTAATTTCTTGTTTTTCTTTTATTTGATTTCTGTTTCTCATTTTTCATTTCTTTTTACTTCCGTTTTCTTTTCTGAGTTCCCATAGATCGTCCCGTTTGTCATGACGATCTTCCCCCAGGTAATTTATTTATTTATTATGTTATTTATCATTTAGGTATCCTCAACAGAATGGATATTTGAACATAATACGAACGAAGTGTTTTCATTTTACGATTGTTGGACGTAGCTTTGATTTAATGTATATTATTATTTCATATATTGAACATAATATCTTATTTTTTTCATTTTCTCTCATGTATCCATTTTAAAATATTCATATTTCATGTAAAATTCATTATTTTACAATCTTTCTCGAAAGATTTGTTTGTACATTTTTTCATAATTCAATGAAACTTTAATTACATTTTTAAATTGACAAAAGATCAATATTTTCTTTAAAATGAAAACTAAAATAATTTGAAAAACCCTTCTCAGGTGTTTAATTTTTAAAATTTTTATTTGATCTTTTCTTTTTCTTAATTGTGAATATCTAGAAAATTAGAAAATATTTCTGGGTTACATTTTATGATCTATTGTTGTTCGAAAGTTGAAACTTGTAATATAATATTCATTAATCGAATAAAGGACAAAAATATATTAAATTAATTTTATTATTAAATATTGAATTATGTAGAGTGAATAGAGTCCTACCGATTCTAACGAATATTTGGACAAATTTGTCTTTTGAGCGTGCATTGATTCTTCTATTATGAGATAATATGTACGTATAATTCCCAAATGTTCTGTAACTCGTAATATTCGAAGAAAAATTGAAAGGGATGTTCTATTAACAAGAATAATTTCTGGACTAGAAACAAATTTTGGTCCTAAAGAAAAATAATATTGACAATGATTAATTTAATAATAATAATTATTATTATAATAACAAAATTATTATTTTAGTTATTATTGTTTTTACTATTAATAGTATTATAATTATTATGATTATTATTATTATTATTATTATTATTATTATTATTATTATTATTATTATTATTATTATTATTATCATTATTATTATTATTATTATTTTAATAATTTTTATCTAAACAGATGGAAAATATTGATAAAAATAATTAATATCATTCTCTTTGATAAAAATAATTAATATTAAGTTGAAATATTTTAAAGTAAATCACAAATATCAGTTCATCAATATTATTATTTTATTTATTAATTTAAAAGATCTCTAAAATTCAGAGAATATAAAATATTTTAATTAATAAATTTAAATTATAATTACACTTTTATTACGGATTAAACCAGATTCTTTTAAAGTTTATTATTTATTTATATTAAATTAAAAATTAAATACTTATATGGGAAATATTTGCAAAAAATACTGTTAGAACAAGTAGGTTAATGAATTTTAGATTTCGGTTTTTTGTAACAATTGCTGTTTGCAAATAAAATTGTCCAGTTTAGAAATGATAATAAAATAAATATTAATTCAGTTTATTATCATTTTTATAAACCTACAGATCAATTTTTTTATTAAACACGAATTTTCTGAGCAACCTTTTCTAAATACGAGTGAAAAAAATCATAAAAAACCAATGAACTGAAAGAAATAGTACAAGATTACATCACTAATGGTTAAAATAAGTTATTATATATCTAAGTATATATAAATTTTCATTATCAATTTAACAATAATTATTTAGACTAGGGGTTTCCCAACCTTTTCATAGTACCGTACATGAACGTTCTAAACAATTTGATGGTGTACCGGTAAACCTAAATTTTTAATGGGGTATAAAATGCAATGAAGATTTGTAATAAAGATTTAATAATTATTTACTGCTAAACATATAAATAAAATATAATTATGACTTAAAAAATAGTTAGTAAGAAGGTTGGGCTTGTTATTATTAACTAAAAAAGAAATATCGGGCTTAAGTGTTTGTCATTTTAAGGCGAAGATCAGATTCAATGTCTAGCAAAGCTCTATACTTGGTTTTCATCGCAGTCATTGCAGAAAATCCTGTTTCACATAAATATGTGGTCGCAAATGGCATTAAAAATTTTAGAAATTTAGAAATTGTAAAATATAAAAATGTATGGGTTATTGTAGTCATGTTTTTTTCGCAAATACAGATTTTTAATAGATTTTTGTTTTATATATAGTAAAGTAATTCGAGTACTGGTACTGGTACGCGTACCCAAGGTTGGGAATCCCTAATTTAGACTGATACAATAATTATTATTATTTATTGGTTATTATTATTATTTATATTTAATATTCTTTGTAATCACTTGTGCTTTTCTATATTCAAAATTATTTTTATTTGTTCTTAACAATTTATCAAAACCATTTTTCTACTTTATCTTAAATTCTGCATGATTCTGAATTAAATTGAATATAAACCAAAAAACCTGAATAATACATAATAGGACATTTTAGAATTAAACAGGAGATTTACTTAAATAGAAAAAATGTAACTTAAAACTGAAAATGTTTTATATAGTTTCCTTGTTAGCTCACGATTGACTAACTTTAGAACGATAAGTTATTTTTATTTGTTTTTTCTCTAATTAACACTATTTCGTGAATTTTGTTTTATTTATTTTTCACCGTATATAAATTTAAACATTTTCTCCTGCTACCTTGAGCTCTTTCACAGATAATAAAACAGATGATTTGATATTAACTAATTTAATTATTAATATTTTAAATATTTTAATTTATAAATCAAAATTTCCATTGTTTTTTGCAGAAAATGAAAATTTGTTTAAATAAGAAAGTTTTAAGAAGATATAATTTGATACTGATATTTATTGAAATAAAATTTATGGAAACAAAAACTGATTTTAATGTTTTACAGGATGAACCTCCTAATATGGTGGCAGCGGTAAACACTGACGCAATCACCGAAAGATTGCTACCAAAGGTATTCTGCCAAGGGGACGACTTGGAAAAGTTCATTAAAAGATGCGAAATTTATTTCGACGCCAAGGGAATCACGCAGAAGAAAGATCAGGAAAGATTAACATCTTGCATGATTGATGAGGATCTCCTGGAAGTGTATGCCAAAACACTGAAAAAAGCCGAAGGATTCCAGGCTAGGTTGCGATTGGCATTCGATCGCGAAAGAGATGTTTTAAAGGATCTACAAAACTTGTTGAATTACAAGCGGAAGGGTGAAGAAATAGAAACGTATTTTAAAAAGGTGGAGGACCTTGTTGATAGGTTGTTTGAAAATAAAGAATTTACCAAAGAGAAAATTAACAGCAAGGATGTTAATAGTATGTGCGGAGAATAAAGAAGTTGAGAAAGAAGTGATACTACGGAAGATAAAAGCACAGAAGAAATAAGGAAACACTAATTCTGATGGACAAAGTAGACAGCAAAGAGATCAGATAAACAGTATGAAAAGTTACGCCAGAGTGGTTTATCAGGAACCACAGAGAAGAGTACAATACAAGAAGAAAGAACAGAGAGAAGAAAGTATCCGAAGAGAAATGCCAGAATGCTGGTTATGCTACAAAATAGGACATACGAAAATTGATTGTCCAATAAAAATAGTAAAATAGAATGCTGGACATGTCATAGAAGCGGACATATAAGTAGAAACTGTCCAGATAAAAAAGCTCCAAGATGTTTTGGGTGTGGGAAAGAAGGTCATATAAGAAGATTGTGTCAGGAAATACGTTGTGAAAAATGTAGCAGAAATGGTCATAGATCCGAGGAGTGTTATACAAAGATGAGGTACGGGAGAGCGACGGAGAGACAAAGATTCACGGGAAACAGATACAGTCGGATAAATGGTATCGAGGAAGAAAAAGAAAAGGAATCGTGTGTAGAGACAAATGAAGATAATTTTAGGAAGACGTACCCAAACAACAGGGCTCCACCAGTAGAGGAGTTGGTTGGAGCCATATTCTAACAGAAAATTTGATGGGATATCCTCAAGGGGCAGAAAAGTGGGAGAATGTTGGAAGGGTAAGCGAGAAAGTATACAGGTTCCTAAAGAGAGAAATGTTTGAAGAGGAAGTGGAAAGAATTGGAACCATTGAAACGAAGCAGGTTGTTGAAATTTGGTATAACAAAATGCAAGGAAGGCCTAGTATAACAGTAAGGATGAATGGGGAAAATTTCGACAGTTTATTAGACACTGGTGCAAGAATCAATGTAATGAGTGTGAACTGTTTTAACAAGCTACGAGGACAACAATTGACAAAAAGTGACGATAAGTTACGATGCGCAAACGAGAGTACGATCGAGACAATAGGAAAAACGAAGGTGCAAGTAACCATTGGAAATGTTTCGAAGGAAGTTATATTCATTGTGGCGGAGAAAGTGACACCAGATGTGATTGGAGGAATCGAATTACAAGAAACATTTGGATTTAGACTGTTAAAAATTAAAGATATCGAGGCTAGTGAAAAAGACAAGAACTATATTTGTAACATTGAAGCAAAATTTAGCAGAAAAATAAAGGATGAAGAACGATTGATACGAGCGTTGGAACAGTTAAAGATCAATGAAGATAGCAAATTAAAGGAAATTATAACAAACAGTGGAAACGTGTTTATGGCAGATAAATGGGATGTGGGTCGCACACATTTGGTAAAGCACAAGATAGTTACAAGAGGTGAGCCGATAAACATAAAACCATATAGCCAACCACTAAATTTGGCAATACAAAATTTGTACGAAAATGGAATTATACGGAAATGTAACTCTCCATGGAATACACCGCTAATATGTGTATGGAAAAAAAGAGAAAAAGGATATTAGACTATGCTTGGACTTTAGACAGCTGAACGCGGTAACAGAGAGGCAGGCATTTCCAATGCCAAACATAGAAGAGATGTTTGATGTGTTAGGAGGATCCGTCTTTTTCAGCTCAATCGATCTAGGTAATGCATATTACCAAGTGGAACTAGAAGAAGAATCACAGGAGAAAACAGCTTTCTCAACAAAGAACGGACAATATTGTTTACACAGAATGCCGTTTGGAATTGCAGCAGCACCAGGTACGTTCCAAGAAATGATGACAAAAGTATTAGGCAAAATAAAGGGAGCAATGGTGTATTTGGACGACATCTTGATTTATTCAAGCAGTAAAGAGAAACACTATACAATACTCGGAGAAGTGTTAAAGGCGATTGAGGAAGCAGGCCTAAGGATTAATCCAGAAAAATGCCAGATAATAAAGGAAGAAATCAGATTCTTAGGACACATAATCAGCAAGGAAGGAGTACAGACAGATCCATCTAAAATTCAGGCCATACAGAACATTGGGAAGCCTAATTGCGTAAAGAAACTCCGAAGCTTTTTAGGTATTTGCAATTATTATAGAAGATTCATCAGTGATTATGCAAAGAAGGCAAGGATGTTAGAACAATTATGTAGCGGACCAAGTAACAAAAAATTAGAATGGAGTGAAGGAACGAATAGCGTGTTTGAGGGATTGAAATTAGCACTCACGACGGCGCTAATTTTATGTTTTCCGGATCTGAAAAAGGAGTTCATTTTAGATA